>JAGFVP010000154.1:0-69907 GCA_021031095.1 Bathelium albidoporum
AGGGGAAGAAAGGGGCGGGGAAGAGAATGCGGTTTGCGTTTGCGGCGGCCGTGTGGGATGTGTGGAAGGGGATGGGAGAGGGGCAGGATGATGATGGTGATGAGCAGGAGGAAAGTGAGAAAGACATGAGCATGAGGAAGGTTGTGAATTTAGCAAAGATGGTGGGAGCGTTGGTTGTTGATGGCGTACTGGATATTTTGGTCTTGAAGGTGCGTGGATGCATTTTGTCGTTCTGCCTACTTTGGTACTGCGAACTCTGCTGACATGTCAGTCCTGAAGACTCTCAATCTCCCCCATCTTCGCTCAAAGACCCGGACATTCGTCGAAATCATGCTCGTTACTATCATCCAGCACAGCCAATCTCCTCCAGGTGCAGAAAAGCTTTCCAGGTCGCGTAGAAAGGCTGCGCTTATCTCCATCTTCTCAAAAGCTAGAGAGAACCCGGAGCTTGCCGCAGGACTACAGTATTTTCTTAAAACGCATGTTGCTCGATCGGACATTGTTGCGTCCAGAAAAGAAGCAAAAGTCCTTGGCTCAGCATGTGATATCATCAAGGAGACTTTGTCTGCACTTACCGTGGGTCGAGGCGATGCTAATATAGAGAACGACTTTGATTCGGACTGAAGTTTTCGCAATTCTTGAGATACCCCATTCATTGAATCTACAGAACCAGGACAGAAGTATAGCATCGAATTTTCTCGCTTGCTCGAATTTCTCATTTCAAAGCCATTATCTGCAATGGCCATTGCGATATATATCAGTGAACAGTCTTCCATGTGCATTAATCTCGAAAGACTCTCCAATAGGCCTTGAAATCCTATCGAATTGAGATGTTCCACCGCCAATAAAGCATCTCCGTAACAACTTTTCCACTGCCCACAACCAAAACCATTATTCCACTTCATAGGGTAAAGACAACGCACTCAATTCGTCCCTTTCAACGACTTCGACAACTCCAAGCAGGTAATTCTGCAAGTCTCGCTAGGGCCCAGACGTGGACAGTTTTCAATGGCAGGATCTGATTAGCTATGTTACAGTCACGATTTGTCACGTGAAAAAGTATGAAGTCTAATGTTTTCATTACAGATGCAATGTGCATTACAGATTGCAGCATGTTAGAACATCTCTAGTGTTCAATCCATTATGATCTAACCCACACTTGCAAATTCTTTCAGCACATTATCCAAATTAGTGTCCGCGCCATTTCGCGCAGCCCTGTCCCGCCATCGCCGCTTCACACCCGTCACCATACTTAATCTTACCCAACGCCGTGCCCTCTCCATTCTTCCACGCCTTCCAGCCATCCGGCCCCCACGGAATCTTGTACGACCCATTCGTCGACTGCTCCGTCTCCAAGATCGCCACACTCAAGTCCGGCAAGCTGAAGCTGAACACGCCGTCCGCGTCCGAGGTGACGGTGCTCGAGTTGACCTGGACGACATTCGGGGTGCTGACGTTGTTGTACGCGTTCGCGTCGTCGGCGTAGAGGTAGGTGAGGTTGGCGTTGGTGCCGGCGGGGACGCCGTCGAAGGAGACGGTGACGGCGACGTCGCCGGTGGAGTTGTACACGGCCGCTTTGAGGATGGAGGAGCCGGTGGCGGTGTTCTGGCCGGCGACGTAGTAAACGGGGCCGACGGTGGCGTTGTTGGTGGGGAGGGTGTTGGTGAGGCGGGTGGAGGAGAGGAAGGAGATCATGTGCCAGCTGGTGGAGAGGACGTCTTGGGAGGGATCGGCGGAGTAGGAGATTAGGTCGGGAGCCCATTCGTAAGAGTTGAGGTTCTGCAGGGTAGGGGCCTGCGTGATGTGATTAGTTAGCTAAGACTTTGCAACGGAACGAAAAAGCCTGGAGATCCTACATATGACGCGCCGATGATCTTGTCCGCGTTACGTTCGGCACCAAGAAGATAGACAGCTTCACCAACAGTACCAATCCAGAATGGGAACGGAACACGAGGATTACTAAAGTTAACACCTGGATTGCCAGGTAGGTTGCCCTGGACAGTAGCGTATTCACCTGCTCAAGTCAGCCAAGCATCTTTTCAACCCGATCATGTCAAGACTTACCGAGCAGGATCGGGTGTTGCGAAGTGTAATTATCGAAGAAGTTAAACTGGCTCACAAAGTAATCTGGCAAGGTATATTGGTGGTAGTCGCCCGAAGCGTTGCCAGGGAACGGATCGAGTGCAATTGTTGAAGCAATGATGGTTATATTAGGGTACGCCGATGAGATGGCATCGTAAAATGCTGGGAAGCGGTAATCTTGGTAGCTTTCCAGGCCATTGTTGAGATTGTCTTCGTTGCCAACTTCAACGTAATTAATCTGGAATGGGTCAGGATAACCAAGAGCAATTCGTTGAGCGCCATAAGTAGTAGATGCATCTCCCATGAGGAACTCCAGCTCGTCCAATGCGTATTGGACATAGACGTCAATAGTGTCGTTGGAGATGATTGTGCCATCCAAGTATTCCCCACCCCAAACAGCAAGGATGGGTTCTATGCCGAGGTCCTGGCACCAATGCAGGTATTCGATAAGACCCAGTCCATCGGTGTTTTCGTAGCCCCATGTACCAGGGCGTCCAGGGCGATCCACGAGGGGTCCGATCGTCAGGTTCCAGTACCAAAGATAAGGTGGGTCGTTGCCTTCTAGGTTATTACCGCCGGGTAATCGAAGGAAAGAGGGATTCAGGCCAGCAAGAGCTTCCATGAGATCGACACGGTTACCATTCGCTCTGTTCTTGTATGTTGGAGGAAACAGGCTGATCAAGTTGAAATCCAGCGACCCGTCTTTAGCTGAACCAGCATCAAAGGTCAGGACGAAAGTGTTGTTAGGATTCGGAGCAGCGGTCGACGGTGTAAGAGTATAGTTGAACTGCGTCCAGTCATCTGAGGTGGATTGCACCGGAATTTTGATGGTACCATAAGTATCGTTGCTCAAGTATGACACCAAAGAAACAGTCACGGTCCCGTTGTATGTACCATGGACGTAGAAGGATCCTTGATAATCTTGCACCTGAACATCGAAACCCCACCAGCCACTATTGACAAGTCAGCAGGGGAGAATCAAGATGGAGGGCAGCCTGGATACATCCAGCAGGCTGTTTGAAATGGCAAAGGGGAGCTAACGTGTTTGAGAAGCCAACTTGACCACTAGTCCCATTTGCAACGGCAACATTCATCGACGTTGGCAGAGCCGAGGAGACTGGATCCGAGAGATTCTGCAGGGAGAGAGTAGCTGCACCAACAGAACTCCACGCGGCCAGTGTAGATGGGAACACCGAAGAGCCCTGGAAAGCACGGTTCTGAATGAGCTCGGCGTAAATACCACCATCTCCAGAGTGGTTAATGTCCTATCTAAGTGTCAAACAGATGTTCTGAAGCATTGTGAGCCATCGTACCTCAAACATTATACCATATTGAAGGGGAGATGTAGCATTCCCTCCGCTGGATGCTACGGTCAAGTTCAAGGATTGTTGAGCCGTGGCAAGGCAGGACAGCGCTGAAAGCGCTACCAAAGCCTGGGAAAACATAGTGCTTCTGAGGGCAATCAGATGCAGTTGCCGACCTGCTGAGCTGCACACCCGTTAAGAAGGCTGAGACGACGCTTCTTATATGGCCTGGAATGGATCTCCATGCTATGGTCTTGTGCCGGCCCAGTGCTGTCGTGATGAAGATCCATTGTATGACGTTCCATTGGCGTGCGCTGCCCCAAAATTTTTTTAGTGCTGAGATCCTAATCCCTGGCAAGAAGCAGGGCGGAAACGGGTGAGGCTGATTAAGTGCAGTTGAAGATTGCCCTCTTCCGGAAGTGGGTAGGCTCAGAACAGCCTTCTGTGGGAGCGCACAGCCTTCCAAGGCGCCGTTGACGCGTCGGGGCCTGTCGGCATATCCGAGAGCCTTTTAAGGGGATGAGATTGGCGGGGTACCTATGCGGGGTATATGCGCGCCAGGAACGGCCCCGGATTTTAGGCATTTCTCCATCAATTGCGTTGAAGGATTCTTTCCCTGCAAAGGCCACGACCAAGTTTAACGAAATCCAGGAAGGCCCATCTTTTGTGAACCACATTCGATACCCTCGCTCGGCATACCCGGCAAGATCATGGTCTGTACGTAAAAATGTGGAGCATGGAGCCGAGTGTTACTGCCGTTTTGGTCGCCAGGAACTAGATTCCAGAATGCCTAGGAATAAATCAGGAGAGAACATAATTGACGGCTAAATGATGCTGAATACATTGTCCACGCAATCATGAGCCAGGTCTGCGGTTGCTTGAATCCCAGTAGAACGAGCCCAGTCTTAGATATTATGAGGTGGGAGGTTGTACGGATGCTGTAGAGTTGCGGGTCCAGGATTATCGTCCTTCGGAGAGTTAGGGGTTGCATGCACACTCAAGTATTGGCCGAAATTCACAGTTTTGGGGGTGACCACATGATGGGAAAAGAAAGAATCAAGAAATGGATGCACGAAAAGATCGACAGGAACACGAGCTGGCCCTGCTTACTGACGCGTACGAACTATTTTTGAACTGTCCTGTATGCAGTCCGACATTTGGGCTCTCAATACGTCTGATAAATAGGAAAGTCTGACGGCTCCGTCTGCACGCTGCATCCTACCGTATGCTCGCCCAGAACACCAATATTGAACTTGAAGCTTGGCACAGGAGAAATCGCTCGAGCCTGTAAGGCAACCGTGGGTAGGTTCTTGCAAGGTTTTTACACTGCATAGGCCGCCTTGCAGAGGGCGCAGCACAGGCAGAAGGAGTGATCAGCAGCCGGCAGAAGCTTTAGCAAACAACCCCACAATCAGGAGACAGAGCAGCTAGATCAATATTGAGAGGAACCATGGAAATCGAGGTAAGCACTGCTGAGAGGGTGTGGGATGAGGTTCGACTCCCAGTCAGGATGGTGGCTTGTGGCACCAGCGCCACAGCCAGCACGCATTCTCTCTTTTGCATGCTTCCCTGCAGAGCCACTGGCCCCGATTCCCCGGCGGCAAAGCCTGTCACGATGATTCTCCAGGCATGTCTGTTACAACTTGTCAAAGCATGGAAAAGGCAGGGTGTGCGGAGCTTGAGATCATAGGCAGTTCTAAAGTGGTGATGACTCGGCACACAGTTATTCTGACCCGGCGCCGTCCATTTGGACTATCGATTAATAACATCGAGGTGAAAATGAGGTAGAGCTCGAGATGTTAATCAAGATCGGCAGTGATTTCAAAACAACGCACAACAAATTTCAGGTGAGCTTCACAGTAGCTTTAGCGGCATTTTGCTCATTCGACCCTCATTGTCAATGTCTGTGCAGAGTTGGGCTGTTCATGTCGTGTCAGATATCGCAAACGACCAACAACACTGGTGGATCAAAATTCTCATAGCCACCACTGTCATTGTTCATTCGATAATGCCTTGAGATATTTCCTACATAGCTGAGGCTAATTTCAGACCTTTTCCCTCATTTCGGCCGTGGGCACATCGGCTTTATCAGCTGCGACTGAGCTCATCCTCCTTTCCTGCGCGATGGAATGCGCACGTGCTGTCTCCTCGTACTCAATTAGCAGTTCGCCATGCTTTCCGTATCGTCTCTCCTTTGTGTTTGCAACACGCACAACGTCGACAGCACCTCTGAGACCGTGCACATCCTGGAAGATCTCGTCCATCTCTTCAAGCGAACGATATGCTGTTTCTGGGTAGAAAAACCAAACGCAAGGAAACATGAAAGCATTGATCACAGCGAAAACCACATAAGTCTTGTATTTGATGTTGGCGAACGCAGGCGGAGTGACCATCACGACCATACTGTTGACAAGGGTTAACAAAGTCTTACTATGGCAACTGCCATCAATCCTGGAGGTCCACTTACAAATTGAAGATCCAGTTTGCAGTCGTCGAGATTGCATTTGCAGGTGCACGGATGTCCAGTGGGGTGATCTCGGCAGGATAGAGCCAAGTCATTCCCAGCCATCCAACAGCAAAGAAGGAATTGAACACAAACAAGAACACCGCGGCTGCGATACCTTCTCCAGTCGTAGGATTCGGAGACGACGTCGTTCCGGCAAGCACTGCCATGGACATTGCCTGACCAGCAGCCCCAAACAACATGAGTTTCCTCCGGCCAAACCGTTCGATCGTGAAGATGGCAACCCAAGAGGCGATGAAGTACTCTGTCCCATTCAATGCCGCAAGCAGACGGCTCAAAAATCCAGAAAGACCTATATTATTTTGGAAGATTGTGGCAGCATAGTAGGTAATGATGTTGATCCCCGAAATCTAGATTACTCAGTAATTTTTTCGAGCGAATATTGCAGGGACAACAAACCTGCTGGAACATCTGGTTCACGTAACCTAGAATGGTACGGTGAAGGTTGCGATTTTTATTCGTTTTGAAGCAGTCGCCGAACGACCCTTTTGCCATCTCAAAAACGGTATCCTTCATTTCTTTGTACTGATTCTGAATTTTGGGGTCATCCTCAGGCAAGTCAGACAGGGCACACAATACTTCAATGGCCTTGTCATCGCGACCCTTCAGGACCAACCATCGCGGAGATTCAGGTAGACCGGGAATCAGAGCAAGAATGAACAATGCCAGGATAATTTGGAACGCGATCGGAAAACGCCACGATATTGTCGATGGTTCAAGGAACGAAAAGCCCAGATCGATCCAATAGGAAAGCATGACGCCAAAAACGATCAAAGACCCCTCAATCATGACCATCTGCCCGCGACGGTGAGATTTGGAAGTCTCTGATTGCCAGGTCGGTACCGTTGACGTATTCATCCCGTTACCGAAACCTGTAATTAACCTTGCCGGAATGAGCTGACCGAGACTGTAAGATGAACATTGTATAGTTGCGCCGATGACCATGATGGTCGAGCCCAGGAAGATGGTACGCTTGCGACCCAGGAGATTGCCGAGCCAGATCGTTGCTACCGCGCCGAAGAAACATCCCAGAGTGTAGCCACCGACAGTGATGCCTGCAGACATTAGCCCGAAACCTTCAGCATGTGAACCTAAACAACCTCCTTACCTTGCAGATTTGATGCATGACTGACAGAGCTAGCTGGAGGTGGGTTCACGGTATCAATTTCAGGGAAGTATTTGAGAAACGACTGCAGTGTGAGCAACCCTCCCATCACCCCTTCCACATTGTCAGTGATTGAAAATTCTGTTGCCCAAGGGCTTGGAACCTACCCTGGTCATATCCAAAAAGCGCAAAATCGGTGCCAGCAATTACTGCTATGGCAATATTCAGCTTTGTACCCGTGAGGCCGTAGAACTTCTTCATGGTGCTCAAGCTGGAGGGGCAAGATCAATCGCGATAATGCGAATGGAAACTGTAAAGATCAAGGGGCATTATAATGGAACCCATGAGACGAAAAAGAATTAGATAATAAAGTGGGTACGTCATGGGGTCGGTCGCTCCGAGCTGCTCCGGCTTGCCAAATGGAGTAAACCGGCAAAGTAGCAAGACCTAACAATCTACCAGAGACCGACGTGTTGGCGCCACAACCTGGGTTGTGGGGCCCCAAAACGCGGGGAAGATTGTATTGTCGGGCCGAAGAGCTGGATCTGCCTCGTACCTGTCTGCTTCGTTACCGACGGATGGACATGTTGGATTACCCCTTTCCAGCGTATCTCATCTGTGTCTTTTGTAGCACAGATCTCGGTTTGAGTCGCCAAGCATTCTGATCCGATCTCATGGAGCCGGACCCTTGATATGCACTGTAATTTGTAGGATCTAGGCGCGTCGGATTGGTGGCGCACTAGGAAACAGAACATTAAAATTTCTAACCGAACGAGGCATTCGTTTTCGGCCTTAACTAGCATTGTTACCCTGTGAAGATCTTCCTTCCGATATGGATTTCCCGTTATCCGTCAAATCCTTCTGGTGCTCCGCCTCAAGTTGACCGCCACCCGCGTAGCGCTAAACTTTGTTTTGTGTGTTCGCATTAACAGAGTGGAAAAAGAAAGCGCTCTTTAATTCGATGATCGGGATTTCCGTTCATGATGACGTCTAGTATAATCAAGAGTCTTGGATATCAGTTACCGTAGGGTTTACTCCCATGATGGCCAAGAGACCTAAAGAGGCGTGTTCAAGATTGACCGAGCAATTCCAAATCCCAGCTTTGACAATACACTGATTTTACATGAACTGAATCTTTCATATATATCTGTCATGTATCCACTGGACCCAACTTTGGATTATGCATGCATGCCTCTTGCCAATATGTACGTAATCATGTTATGTTTACCTTCAATCAAGAGAGTCCTACGTTCTAAAGAAGATGAAAGATAGAAAATCTTCGACAATACAACACTATCACCAACGTCTCTTTGCCCTATGGTTAGCCGATATGCGGCAGATTTACACTCCAAGTCTGCGCAAAGGCGCTTGGCTCTAGATAACCCAAAGTCCTTAAAGCTTCCGCTAGGATAAAAATCCTGCAAAGCGTAAACAAGACGCCAAAAAATAACACAGTCGAGATATTGAGCTTCACCATTGCAGCACGCACTCGGACCCGAAAAAGCCTTCGTGGAGCACGATTCCGGACAGCCGATATAACAGGGACAATTGTGCCTGATCCGAACAATGGTGCGATGGTAATGAAGAGAGAAGATACGCGCCATAGCCACACTTCGACGTTAGTGGGGAAATGGAAGTTCCATGCAAGAAGGTGGAGAGCGCCAAAGAGAGATGAAGACCCCAGAGATAAGAGAGCGAAGATGTCGCGTTGGTCGACATTGTCCAAGCACCGGTGTATGGCGTTTCCTGAGACGCATTGATATTTTTGGACCAAGCCGAAGTCGACACTGCCCCTGCTTGCGATCGTATAGACTTCCTTTGATGTCGGATACCGAATTGCGGATATGTAATTTGGATTCATGATATCCTTTGGTTTCTTTAGCTGAAGGAGATATGTCAAAGTAGAGCACGTGGCAAACGCAAGAACAAAAATCTCGAGCTGTGTGATGGCGAGGTGTTGGGCCGCACGGCCTATCAACTGGACGCAGAACCAGAGTAGTTGTGTTACAGCGATCGCTTCTACCAAAGAGTCACTCTTTGATCGGTCTTTGATATCTTCCTCGCTAATATCCGGTAACTTTTGGATCAGTCCCATCTTTCGGCATAAATAGAGCTGTTCAGCATCCAGAGGCCAAGTGTCTGTCCCCATATTTGTCAAGGATTTATGCCACATGTTTTTATAGCGCAGCAAACTGGTCTCCGGGATTTGCACTTCTTTCACTATGCTGAACAGGTGCTCGTCCTGCTTCCAGAGAACATTGCCCATAGATGAGACATTTCTCTCAAACAGAGATGTCTCCAATTTGAGTTCGCCTTCAGAAACGGTCATACGTTCGCCAACCGGGTCAGTGCCTGACGACGGGACGATGTAGCTTGCTACTCGGCTCATCATTCTTTGTCGACTTGATGCGTCGCTCATGAATATCGCTGTATCGGTATTCGCATGCTGAACACCCTCTTCGAGGTTTGCCAGTTGTGAAGATAAATTTGGCATTGTCACAGCTCTCATCACCGTCTTTGCCTGAACCAGTTCTTCTTTCACATCCACATTATCAGCAGTCATTGAGCCATCTGCTTTTTCTTCCAATATGGGCAAATCTGGGCCAAACTTCAAATACCAGCCACCCATATTGGCAAAAAGGGCGTGACTGGTAGTCCACTCCACCCCATCTTCGGTTTTGTATGCCTCCATTCGCTTTTGGGAATAGGCAGCAGACCATCGATCAATAATAGCTTTCCCAAGAACGAACTCGGGCGAGATCAGAGTGAAAGCACCCCAACATACTTTGCGACCTATGAAATACAACTTCCGTGCCACATGCTGTCGAAAATTCGTGGAATGGACTTGCACTGGAATGTTCAGGTGTAAAACGGACCAAGTGCAGAGTATGAGGATGGTTGCTGAACCCTAACGACAGAGGTCGGTCAGATGTCGGAAAGACTTCGCATCTTTTGCTGATCGAGATTAGAACAAACATACCCAGACGATATCAAGAGTGCTGCGAAGATTGGCGGAGGACACATAGTTCACACCATCAGGTGGTGTGTCACAGGTAGGCTCCCAATATCTCATCT
Source organism: Bathelium albidoporum (assembly GCA_021031095.1). Classification (NCBI taxonomy): domain Eukaryota; kingdom Fungi; phylum Ascomycota; class Dothideomycetes; order Trypetheliales; family Trypetheliaceae; genus Bathelium; species Bathelium albidoporum. The sequence goes on from JAGFVP010000154.1 coordinate 10,091, forward strand.
TTGGACTTGACAGGTAGGGCTGCAATGCGACGCGAAATATGGTCGATATTCCACAGGAAGGCACCACCGTGAACCGGTTGATGAGCTTTGCAGAAACGCGTCCAACATGACTGTGCGGCCATTTTTGTTTCGAGCTTCCTTCTCAGAAGGATTGCGCTTCATCCTGGCAGGGGCTGAGCTCCTAAGCCGCCGCCCTTAAAGTCAGCCGCGTCTCATGTTGCGCCAGAATAGCTCCAAGCATAATCAGAAGAAGTTGTAAGTACTGTAAAAGGATATCGCAGTGGCACTGGAAAATTCGTAGAGGTGTGAAGATAATGATCGACACGTCAACGTTTGTGGGGACATTCAGGAAGGGCCAGCCTTGGGGAGCTCATTGCCTTTTTTTTTTTCTTGTTTCAAGACCGCGTCCAGCCGTTCCTTTGAGGGTCATGAAAATCATATATTCACGATCCGAGCCTTGAAACATGAATAGAGGAGGAATAAGGGCGTAATTAATGATGGGTGCAAGTCGTTGGAGTGTACTCTGTATTCGGTAAGGTAGAATAGCTTGGCTAGCGGGCTCTGAAGGCTGGCCACATTTTGGCAACATGCCATGTATGGCATAAACGACTAACGCAAAGAGAAGAAATATAAAAATTCACCATTCTCCTTACATCTTTAGCTTAGATACACACGCCAGGCCATGCAGGAAAAATGACCGAGTCGTGATCAGTCCTATCTGTTGTCGAAGAAGATTTCGCAATCTCTGGAATCTTGGACTGAAACACGCAGCTGCCAATTAACATAATCTATGACAGATTCATGATAGTTGCAAATGCCCCCAGGAAAGCTTGAGAGATATGTTACAGATACTTAAACCTTGTGGCTTAGAGTTGAAAACTTCCTCCATTCCCTTTTCCACACCCCGCATGCCCGCAGCACTTCGCTCCGTCGAAGCATCCCAACAACATCCAACCCTCCCCTTCCCTTCCCTCTCTGCTCTTCACCACCTCAATAATGAATCGCCTTCCCATATGTCGCCATCGCCGCCTCCTTGAACGCCTCCGCTAGCGTCGGATGCGCATGGCTCGTACGGCCCACATCCTCTGTACTCGCACCGTACTCCAGCGCCAGCGTCCCCTCCGCAATCATCTCGCCCGCATTGGGCCCCACGATATGCACACCCAGAATCCGATCCGTCTCCGCGTCCGCGAGGAACTTGACCAGCCCATCCGTATCGAGGTTCGTCTTGGCGCGACTATTCGCCGTGAACGGGAAACTGCCCACTTTGTACTTCACACCTTGCGCCTTTAGCTCCGCCTCATTTTGGCCCACCCACGCGACCTCTGGGTGCGTGTACATGACACTGGGAATTGCATTGTAGTTGACGTGACCGTATGACTTGGTCAGGAATTCCACTGCTGCCACCGCCTCCTCTTCTGCCTTGTGCGCCAGCATGGGGCCAAATGTACAGTCGCCGATGACGCGGATGTGTGGGTGCGGACCGGTCCGGTACTCGGAGTCGATGACGAGCCGGCCACGTGTGTCGGTCTCGATGCCGATGTTTTCGAGGCCGAGGCCGGCAGTGTATGGGCGGCGGCCGATGGCAACGAGGACGACGTCGGCGTCAAGCTGTGGAGATAATTGTCAGGAAAACAGGTCTGTGTAAGGGCAGATCGGCGGGAAGATGTTCTCAAGTAAAGAAAGAGAAAGCTTACATCTTGTTCCTTGCCGCCCTTGGCAGCTTCGGTGGAGATTTTGACGCCCTCGCCGCTAGCATCACCCTTCGTCACCTTGGTGTTCAGCATGAACTTCAGACCCTGCTTCTGCAGCGTCTTCTGGATGTTCTTCGAGATGTCCGCGTCCATGCCGGGCCCGCCTATTTGGCCGAGGAATTCCACAATGGTGACCTCAGAGCCTAATCTTGACCACACTGATGCCTAGGCCAACATTAGCTTTCCACGCTGATCCATTGGCCGTATCGCCGCGCTCTCCAGTCTTCTTACCATTTCTAGTCCAATGATACCGCCTCCAATGACCGTCATCTTCTTTGGTACTTGCTCCAGTGCAATTGCGCCTGTGCTTGTGATGACTTTTTTCTCGTCGATCTCTAATCCTGGAAAGGGCGTTGCCTCGCTGCCTGTCGCAATGAAAATGTTCTTCCCTCGTACACTCCTCTCACCTCCGTCAACCAGATTTACCGCAACAGTATGAGGATCCACGAATGAACCCGTACCACTAATGTACTCGACATTGTTCTTCTTGAAGAGGAACTCCACACCCTTTGTCAACCCTTGTACTGATGTGTCCTTTGCCTTCATCATTTGTTGTAGGTTCAGGGAGACTTCTTTAACATCGATGCCGCGGTTTTTCGTGTCATGTAGGATTTGGTGGTATAGATGTGAGTTGTTCAGAAGTGACTTTGAGGGGATGCAGCCGACATTCAGACAAGTGCCACCGAGGGCGCCGCGCTTTTCTATGCATGCCACCTGTCGCCAATGTCAGACCTCCAAATGGATAAATGCAGGTGAAGTTTTCGATATGCTTCGAGGGAGCGCTACCTTCAGTCCTTCTTGTCCGGCTTTGATCGATGCGACATAACCTGCAACACCGCCACCAATGACTACGAGATCCTTTTCCTCTGTTGACCATCGTTAGCCCGAGGTCTTTCCGGAGATTCCATTATGCATCCGCACCTGCTTCCGTAGCATATCCTCTTCTTAACTTTGCGCTGCCCACTAGAAAGAAGCTTGCGGGAATATGTCGGAACGCGCTGTTGGGGCTTCCGAGGGGCCTGGATATTGACCTGAGACTGCTCCGGGGAACAAACGCCTTCAACATTATGGAAACCCGTCAAAATGCAAAGAAGAGGAACGACTGGTACAATTGGGGTTGGCGGGAAGGTATGGGTATTGAAGACTTTGGCGAATGAATGGGGTAGCTGTCTTGAAGTTTTCGGAAGAGCTAGGGTCAGCGCGGAAGTGTGGCGGTGGTGGCAGGGCCGAATGGGTAAATGGTAACCCTTGGGAAACGGAAGCCATCGTGATTTCTGCCAACTCACTTAACTTCGACTTTGTAGGAACTCTGCATTCAACCACTTGCTAAGAGCAGAGGGATTGTTGTGTCCGAACTTGGCATGACAAAGTCAGACAACTACAGAGCACGTAAATATAGCACAAAGCAACGCAACATAGAATTGATAACAAAACCTCATTATTTCGCCAGGAGCGCTCGTCCTGTATGAGATAACCGTGATGCACTATGGAAAAGGACCGAAAGCAAGGACCAACGAAGCAGTAACACCAATAAGTGATTGTCACTGTCGACAGCAAATTGCAACCCGCTGCGCGCATGATACTTGATTCCACCACGAGGCTGGAGACACAAGATAGGGAAAGCCTTTCAAGAAACTCCCTCTCAATTTGTCCATTCTTGTTTTCATGCACCCGTCATTCTTCCAACCTCCTAGCTCTTGACCTCAGACTAAATAGCGTATTTGCGAGTCCACTCTCTTGCCGTTGCTTCATACCGAGAGCGGTCCGTCTTATAGACATGGGCAATTTCGGGAACGAGCGGGTCATCAGGGTTGGGGTCTGTCAGCATCGAACAGATCGACAGCAGAACTGTCCACAAATATTAGCCGAAATTCTTCTTTCATCTCATCTGCCCGAGGACAGCCGATTTTATTTTTCGGAGAAAGCATATGGGGGGAAAGACCTTTTGAAATTGTCAGTGCTGGGCTCCATTGATCTCGCAGAATATCCAGACAGATGCTTCCGTTGGAGTTGATGTTGGGGTGGTAGATGCGGGTGGTAAAGTTGACCTTTGGTGGCTTGAAAGGATAGTCTGTGGGAAAGTGAATGGCTAGGAAAAAGACTCCACCCGAGTATGGGCTGTCACCCTATAAAGAAGATTCTGGTCAGATTTTTTTCTTTTGCTCGATCTACCGCGTTCAAGGTATGCGGATGCTCATTTTTCGTTCCAAAAGTTCACTTACGGGACCCATGATGGTTGCTTGCCAATGAAACTGCGGCATGCGTCAGCAATATTTCTCAAGATCATTGTATTACCCAGTAGAGCCAGCATGCAGCTTCTGGTTAGGTTAAATAGGTAGGTTACTTACGAGGTCATCTCCTATGGGGCCTGCAGAGCAAGATGAGGGAGGGTCACTGGAGAAGTTATTAGCAGCAAGGTCTGTAGAGCATTATTCTGGAGATGTGGCTGTAGCACGAAGCCGTATCTGACTATAAATCTGCATGTGTTGTGAAAGCAGCGTGGTGTCCATCGCGACAAAGAGAAAGAGGCTGACGTACCGGCCAAGGTCCGTGAGTTCCTTGTTGATGCGCTTGAGAGCCATTTTTGATATCTGAGTGGTTGCAGATGAGGTAGCAGAGAAGATTAGACGCTGCGAATGGTGAAGGCCGTAGTTGTCGAAGTTACAAGTAGGTTGCCTGACTGAGCGAGAGTGAAGTTTCGGAGGCTGTGGCGGAAGTGTGAGCGGAGCGAAAGTGACGTCGGAGAAGGCTGCAGGCGATGTTTCCACAGTCACAGCAGACTTACAGTCTCGGCAGAAGGGGTAGTTCTATCTTTTGATAACACCGGTATGTGGCGAGCGTCTTGAATGTACTTGTAGTGGGTGTCGGGTATGAGTGTTTGGGGGGAGGAAGGCGTGGACGTTGCAGGAGCGAAGTCGTCTTGCAGCTGACGGCGGGTTTCACAGCGCCGAGTTTTGATGCCGCACTGTGATTCGCCTGAGCCAAGAAACTCACTCTCGGTCACGTGCATGTAAAATCTGCTGGAATAAATCATGCTGTGACACCCCGTTTCTAAATATAGAGCATCATTGTCTATTGATCATCGCTGACTACGGTAGGTACCCAGTAGGTTTACATATAACCATTCTCAATTATTCACTGTTCTTTCTTGACGCTCCTATGCATGAAAGGCTGACCTCCAAGATTGTTAAGCTGTTTCGCATTGTCTCAAACGACTGTTAGACAAAGGCTTGGATGCCTGTTATTGCCCTTCCTAGGATCAACGCTGTTCGAAGAGATCAGCATCCAGTTGTACGAAACATTTGCGGGAAGTCGACTTACAGTGTATATCACTCTGGCCCTCGTAGGTTTGAGTAACGAAAAGGTTGGCAACGTGCCTCCCGATATGGTATTCATCACTAACTGCGTTGCCGCCAAAAACCTCCTGAAGCCTGGAAATGTGTCAGAAGCTCAGTCAAAGTTTCTGGGCAAGTTGACTTACGTGCGAGAGTTAATTAAGGCTCTGTCACAATTTTGCCTCTTTATCATTGAAATCATTTCCGGTGCGGCCTTTCCTTCATCCTTCAGCCTGCCAACTTGCGTGGCGGCAAGAATACCATACGCCGCGTCAGTCGTAGCATCCGACAGTTTCTTTTGCACTAACTGGTATTTGGCAATGGGATTGTTCTTGAACTGTCGACGTTCCAATGCGTACTCCCTTGCGCGTGCTATGCAGTCCTCCAAAGCACCTATTGTACCCCAAGCTATCCCGTATCGTGCAGAGTTCAGGCAGCTAAAGGGTCCTTTTAGTCCCTCTACTACAGGGAACATATGTTCTTGAGGTACCGGGCACTCGTCTAGTTGTATCATACCAGTGATTGAAGCCCTCAAGCCATTTTTGTTCTTAAGCGGAGGCGTTTCGATAGTACCTGGTGGACATTGACTGCGCTCAATTACGAATCCTCTGATTTTGCCCGTCTCTTGCAACTTCGCCCACACGAGCATTACGTCTGCAATTGGGGAGTTTGTAATCCACGTTTTGGACCCAGACAGCGAATAGTAGCCCTTCTTTGACGGGTGGGGCTTTGCAGTCGTTTCCATCGACCCAGGATCAGAACCATGGTTTGGTTCTGTTAATCCAAAACATCCTAATATTTTGCCCTTGGCCATACCAGGCAGGAATTTTTGCTTCAGCTCCTCTGTGCCAAACTCTTCGATTCCACCCATAACCAGTGAGCTCTGTACCGACATGCCTGAGCGATATCCAGAATCGACCCGCTCCACCGCTCTCGTTATGAGGCCGGACGCCACGCTACTGACGCCAGCACATTCGTAACCTTTAATTGTTGCTCCCAGCAGGCCAAGTTCGCCCATCTCTTCCAAGATTTTCCGATCGTAGTCTTCATTTCGATACGCATCTACGAAATAATAGCATCAGCTTTTGTACACTGCAAAGATAAGACAGACAACGTACCAAGGACCCTAGGAAGCAAACGTTCTTGGCAATACGATTCTGCGGTTTCGGAAATGGCTGACTCTTCTTCAGTGAACAGATTGTTCGATCCCAAGGGATCTTTCCAATCGAAGGCTGCTGGAGCGTGGGCGTATCGGCAACCCACCGGTGTCCTGGAAATGAAACAGCGTGTCTGTCGGGCCGTCTGTCTAATGATAGGTCTAAACATTTTAATATGAAGTAATGTGGGCACTCAAAATGTCAAAGTAAAGACAGGAGAACAGATCAGGTGTGGGGATGGAGATCAATTGAGGGTTGACATAAAATTTGATCGGCTTCGGATGTTAGCTAGACGTTCACCAGGAACAAGCCGAGGTACAAAATGGGTATGGTCTTTGGTCAATAATTTGATGTGATTCAATTGAGATGGAAACCAACAAGACATAAAAGAACGACTGGTAAGTTAGACGATGGGACCGAAACTAAGCGCGCCTAGAAAGCAGCGATGGAAGTGAGGAAATGATGATTCGCATGCCCCTCAATCAGATCTGATCTCAATGTCCGTGACGTCGTACCCACTTCTAAAACGCTAACTCACGCAACCCTAAAGCGGGCACTAGATGCCTCCGAAATAAAGCTCAAGCCTCACTTACCCAGCCACAGCAGTATGCACCTCACATCACACTAGTCCCAGATGGACGCGTCGATGGGGACGCGCTTCACGACGTCACCCGTCACTACGCAATCCAATTGTTCCACCTTCGCGCCTCCCGCTTCGACGCTTTCACTTCCCTCCTATCTTCGCCCTCCACATTCTCTAACGAACAATCCAGAAGAAACAGCCAGGGACAATTCGTTGCGCGAAAAGATGGGTATCAAGCGTAAGTTACTGGAGGGGAAACGCGCAAGATATCCCGGCTTATTGGAACCAGAGCTCTACCAGGTGCTGAAGGACAACTGTCCGGATGCAATTAAAGAGGGTGATATTAAAAATCAGTTCGGCAGGAAAGTTGCTATAGTAAGTAATCTAAATCCCTGGTCGAGGTCCTGTGTCTAATCATTCTCTAGGATGCGTAAGTGCATGAAATGCAGCGATTATCGCTTCAAGAGTTCTGAGTCGCCTAATTTAGCTCGATGTCAATCTACTCATTCCTCATCGCCGTCCGCTCTGACGGCCAGCAACTCATGTCTGACACGGGTGAAACCACGTCCCATCTAATGGGCATGTTCTACCGCACCTTACGTATTGTCGATAACGGCATTAAACCCCTCTACGTTTTCGACGGTGCCCCGCCCAAGCTGAAGTCCGGCGAACTGGCGAAGCGCTTCCAGCGCAAGTCCGAGGCTCAGGAGCAGCACGAGGAAGCCAAAGAGACGGGCACCGCAGAGGATGTGGAGAAGTTCAGTCGGCGCACGGTGAGAGTCACAAGGGAGCATAATCAGGAGTGTCAGCACCTGCTGAAATTGATGGGCATACCATACATCATTGCACCCACCGAGGCCGAGGCCCAGTGTGCGGCTTTGGCAAGAGCAGGCAAGGTTTTTGCAGCTGCGAGCGAAGATATGGATACCTTGACGTTCAATGCACCCGTGCTTCTGAGGCATTTGACATTCAGCGAGCAGAAGAAGGAGCCAATTCAAGAGATTTCGTTAGACAAGGTTCTCGAAGGCCTCGGACTCAGCTATAACGAGGTGAGACAAGATACCGCATGCCTCGCAGTGCCGTTGGCGTGAACACGTAGATCTGACTAATGGCTTTCCAGTTCATCGACCTTTGTATTCTCCTGGGCTGCGACTACGTCGATCCCATCAAGGGTATGGGCCCCGCCACAGCCTATAAGCTAATAAAGGAGCAAAAGTCTCTCGACAGTATCGTTGAGTCCTTCAAAACTGGAAAGAGATATACTCTACCGGATGACTGGCCTTTTGCTGATGCTCGCGACCTCTTCCTCTCCCCCGACGTACTTCCCGCAGATGATCCAACCATTGAAGCTATTGCATGGAACCCACCCGACACGGAAGGTCTCGTCCAATTCCTAGTGACCGAGAAAGGGTTTTCAGAGGACAGAGTAAGAGCAGGTGCTGGAAGACTATCCAAGAATCTAAAGAGTGCGCAGCAGAGCCGCTTGGAAGGATTCTTCAAGCCAGTTGAGAGGACGAAAGAGGAACAAGAGAAATTGAAGAGAAAGAACGAACAGAAGACACTTGAACGAAAACAGAAGCAAAAGAAAGAGGCGAAAGAGAAGAAAGAGGCGAAGGCGAAGCCGAGAGGCGCGGCTTGATTGATACATCGCTGTCCGGTACCTATCGTTATCCGATACGTGACTCGAAGGATGGTGCCAAATTTATGAGATTGGCAGATTTGGAGTTCTACGATATTGCTCTGGCCCATATGGCCATTGATCGATTGCTCCGCCTCGCTCAATCTGAAGGCAATGCTCTATATAGTTCCACGGGCATCCGAAAAGCATCTTACGTTGAGCATTGGCGCTTGGGGAGGAAATTTGTTGAAGGTCGAGAACGGTTGCTGCGGCTCGGCAAGGGATGCTACGATGGAAAATTAAATCTAGAAGTATCATATCTTATAGCGGTATATCGATACTCCAGACTTTGCGGCCAGCCAGGTCGTGGGGCGAGCGCCGTAAATACCGAGCAATCGGAAGGCATTCTGACAGCGTACCAGTTGAGTCAGGGAGCCTAACGAAAGATTAAGGTTTCTAAAGCGAACGTACTTCTCTGCCTCTCTGAACTACCAAGAGTCCTTCTTAGTTCTTACGCTCACTCTGTTCTATCATTCCAGCACCTCTCTTACTGACGCTTGCTCGAGCAGAGAGATGGTCTTACCAGAGTGAGCTTAACATTGCTAAGCTTGAACTTCGGATTTTGCGTTAATGATAAGTATGTTTTAGCTATCAGACCATTATCTGATACCCAGAGATACTGGATTATAAAAGTCCAGAGCCAACATATAGGTATCTTAACATTGAAGGCCAGCTCCGCTCCGCTGCAAACGCGCGGCGCGTCAGTCCCCGTGCTTAAGAATCTCACGCGTCGGATTTCTTGACGCCCAGACGACTTTTGAAATTGCTGTCCAACACAGTCTTATTCTGTCTATATGTATAGCCGAATCCTTCTAGCTATCTCGATCGTCTGAAACCTTAGACCTTCATCAAACCGACCTCGACAGCCTTTATCTGCAGTGCCAGAAGCCTAGAGTAGAACCGACACAACGCAAGATTTCCTCCAAAGAACCAGAACCCTGGGTGTCCGCTGCTTCTCCATATTGTTCTCGTCTCGCCCTCTTCATCGAAACCCCACACTTCTCCAACTCTATTTGCCAGTCCGTCCCCAAAGATCTTCCTCGCCGATTCCCTCATGTTCTGATATCCCGTCGCAAACACAATTTCGTCGGCATCAAGCTTGCTGCCATCACCGAACACAAGACCATGCGGCTCGACAGCAGCAACTTCCTGGCCTTGCTTGACTGCGATCTTCTTGTCCGCAATTAGCTGCGAACAGCCAACATCGATGTAGTACCCTCCTCCTCGGCTGAGATACTTGATCCACAGCCCTGCGCGGTCAGGCCCACTGTCTATTGCAAACCCGGCAGCGCTCAAGTCTTTGAGTAGTTTGCCATCCTTCTGGAACATGGCGGCTGTAGCTCCAAGCTGCTGGCGCTTAGCAACAGGACTTGGCAAGGAGAAGTTAATCACATCGGCATCTTCGACGGGATGGATGCCGTCTTCGGAATACAGACCGGCCATGGCAGTTTCGATGAGGGTCTGGCACGTCACAATATATGTGCTGCTCCGTTGGACCATGGTGGTGGCATAACCGTGGTCGTGATAGTCACGCGCGATGTCGTGGGCTGAGTTGCAGGACCCGACTACAATGGCTTTCTTCCCCTGTCCGTTCTTTTGCGGACCATCGAAATAGGCGGAGTGAGTTAAGCGGTCGCCTTTGAAGGAATCGAGACCTTGGATATTAGAGGGAATGTTGGGCTCACCGGAGTGTCCCGTGGCCAGAACGATGTGTTTTGGATGGAAGGTACCTAGAGTATGCTTGAGTCAAGGTAAGACTGTGTGAGGACAAATTCGCTTACGGTCTTCTTTTACGCCATCCTTCGCCCTGGTCAACGTCACTGTCCATTTCCGCGACGCCTCGTTCCACTCTGAGGCTCTCAATTCTGTGCTGGTCCAAACATTGAGCTCCATTATTCCTGCGTAGTATTCGAACCAATCTGCGAGCTTGTCCTTTGGTGTGAATTTCTTGTTGCAGTCAGCTTTCGATTCTTCGTGTTCTGCAGTGGAACATGCTTACTGGCCAGTTGGGAGGGAAGGGTAGGTAGGGCATATGGTCAAACCTATCCACATCTCTTAGTTAAGAGTCTAAACAGAGCAAAACCCGGCCTACCAAACTGAATCGTGCAGAACAAGCTGATGGTAGCGATTCCGCCAATTGTCGCCTATCCTAGCATTCCTGTCGACAAGAAGTGTCTCTATTCCAAGTTGTTTGAGTCGAGCTGCTAATGTAAGGCCTCCTTGTCCGGCACCTTTGGTCGAGCAGTTGTCAGCTACTTTACCTGATAGTTGTGACTGCACGGGACTTACCAAGAATAAGGATGGTCGGCTCACGGCCACCCTCAAAGTTTCGTTGAGCATTTCGCCGATCGCTCCAATTGAGCTGCTCGAGTCCGGGGTCACGCTCGTGCCCTGTCGGTCTTCGAGTCTTGATACCCTCTGGATGGTCTTTCAGCTCTTCCAGATAGGTGAAGAATGTGAAGGCTTTCCATTTTCCATTGTCCGTCGCGTCTTGCGCAAGTTGAACATAGCCTTGACCAGCCCCAGCGGATGTGTCCACCTTTATGTAGGCTTGTACCAGGTTCAAATCTTCAAGCTTCCCGAATTTCGGTATCTTGTGGCTGGGTGTCTGATAGGTTTCGATGCTTTTGATTTGACTGGTTTTGGACGAGCGATTGACAAACTTCGAAACACCATCCACGCCTTGGATGGTACGGAAGTCCCAAGTCATACAAAGCAGATCCCGCCAGTATGATTCTCGAAGGAAGACCTGTCCAACCGGTACATCTTCATCACGAAGGAGCTTATTGAAGCTCGATGTCCATTCTGAGGCGATGGACTCTGGTGTTGACTCCTCAAGGAGCTTTTCACTTGATGAATCTTTTGCAGATAAGGTCTCTGGAAAAGGTGCACTCTTCAACAGATGAGAGCCTGGTAGTATTTGATTTGATGGAGGGTACTCGATTGCCACCGTTGCCATTGTGACGCCAGAGCTTTCGAAATTGTAAGGTCACTATTAAATCTCTGCAGACGGAGTCTATCAATCCAGGAAGTCGAAAATGGGCAGGCGAGGAATGACCAAGCTCTGGGGAAAAAATCGACGATCAAAGCTATGATGTCCGTTCAATGGGTATGTATAGAGCACTGAAAGGGTAGCAGTTTCGGGACAATCCCCTCCGGGGTGTTCCGCAGGGTCAAGCTCTTCACTGACCGGGCAGTCAACACGGAACGGCATTACTTGTCTCAGGTATATCTATTATCGTTTCATCGAGTAAGAAATCACGTGCGGAAAGAGAAAATAGTTTCATGACTTTGCATCTTGTGGCTTACGGGGAAGTGTCAGTTTGGCCCGGCCGAACCCCACTACCCCTCACCCCTCTCTCTATGAATGTACAATAGAGGGGTAGCAGCCTGCAACTGCATCATGTACAGTGGCCAACACATTGCTTTGACGCTCCATTTGGATTCAGTGGCGCTAGGAGCAGTTCCCACTTTGTAAACTTTGCCGAACCCTATCACGGCATCGCGGCTCAGAAAGTAACATATGCTCTCCAAGGTTTGCCGTGCATGCATCATAACTGGATTTGCATCAGAACAGATAGTTGTTTCCATTAGCTTCATACTTAAGTTCTGAACTTTCCTTTTGCAGTCTCTTTCTTATCTCAGTCAGCGCCTAACTTTCTTTCCCCGGTTTTAAGTCTTCATTCTCGAGGACCCACTTTGTGTCCTGCTCCAATTTCTCTACACGCATAATGTCTACTCCTCTTTTGTCCAACCGCCTCGAAAATCGGGTCACGGTCATCACGGGCGCATCTTCCGGCCTGGGTCGCGCAATAGCACTTGCTTTTGCCGCCAATGGCGCCCATCCCATCATCTGTGCAGACCTGCGGCCCGATCCTCGCGGCAACTGGGGCGTTGCCGAAGCAGATGTCACCACGCACGACCTGATCTGCAAACGGTACGGCGAAGGCAAAGCAATATTCGTCAAAGCCGATGTCACCATTGCGGCGGATGTGGAAAGCTTGGTCAAGAAAGGTGCAGAGGCTGGTGGAGGGAGGATAGATGTGTATGATTCCACTGAAAAACTAAAGCAATGAATCGACCACACACGCTCGCTGACATGGCTGTGTGTTGATGCAGAATGATCAATAATGCCGGAACCGGAGGTACTGAATCCGCAGGGAAAATCCACGAAATGTCTGAAGATGTTTGGGACTTTACGATGTACAGCAACCCATTTCTTTGTCCCTTTCACTGCTTTCCCTCTTTCAGTCTCTGCATATTGCTCACCAACCACTTTGTTCACCAGGAAAATCAACGCCCGCTCCGTCTATCTTGGCTGCAAATATGCTATCTCGCAATTCCTCTCCCAACCCCTTCACCCCTCTGGCCACCGGGGCTGGATCATCAACACGGCATCGATGCTTGGGCTTGTGGGACTACAACCTGGTGCAGGAGCCTACTGCGCTAGCAAAGGCGCTGTAGTGCTGCTGACGAAGCAAATCGCTGTCGAGTATGCCACGGACAGGATCCACTGCAACTGTCTGTGCCCTGGATGTAAGTCAAACAGAGCCTCCTATTTTACTCCAAAAAAAAAAAAAGCGATGGCTTTGATGGTCTTGGGGGCTAATGAGACGATACAGATCTACGTACACCCATGACAGCGCCAATTTACGAAGACAAGCCCGTAAGAGATGGCATCAACTCGATGACACCCTGGGGAGATTGGGGGTCGGCTGACGATGTAGCGAAATGTGCGGTGTTTTTGGCGAGTGATGATGCGGCTTACATTACGGGGCATCCGCTAGTCATCGATGGAGGTTACACGGCACAATAAAATCCGGAGTGGCTGGAGGCGAACGCATTAATAATCTAGTCAAACATAGGACTCCGCTCATGGATATCATTCATAGGTGCGGAGCGATTGCGCTGGGGAGCATTACGAAATATAGTATATTGTAACTCAGTCCGTATAGTTGAACATGGTCCAGCCGAAAAGAATCCCAACATAAGTTTCCAGAGCAACCCTCGCGCATGACAGCCGTTATGAAGAAACATACAGAATATTAGCCACACTCATGACATATAGTCTGGCACTCAAATGAAATTCCTCTGACCCCTCTCTATATCTCTCTCTGCAGACGACTCACTCCCGCTCCTTCCACCCTCTACATCGAACCACGTTGTCTTTAGAATCTGACCCTCTCCCGTCCCCAAATCTCCCCTCAGCCCATCCATAGCAAACCCTTCATCGCCCTCACGTACCACTCGCTGCTTCTCGGTCTCCACCTTCGCCGTATGTCTCGCTTCCCGCATCCCATCCTCATCTGGCCGCACACCAGGCTGCACTAACTCTTGCGCCAGATGTATCTTGTCCCCCAACTCGTCGACATTCTTGCCATTGGCGTTCGGCTTCTCGGCGGCATGAGCTTTCTGCCCGCCGTCGCCGCTGCCAGTGCGGCGGGAGCTGCTGCGTGCAGATGCGTACGAGTGTAGAGTAGAGCTGAGGACACGGTAGCCAGGGCGCAAGGCAGGGATGCAGGCCGCCACAATGCCGATGCAGACTTCCCAGGAGCGGAAGTACCAGTTGGGTACGGACTCCCAGGTAGAATCCTGATTGACGTTTTGGAAGTTGAGTAGGGTGCGAACGATACAGAAGGAGGCGGTGCTGGAGGTTGTCAGCTTAGCAGGCGCAGATGGAATGAAGGAAGAAATGAACTCAACGGGAGAACAAGAGCGGGAGGAAAGGAGAAGAAATGATCAACGTACATAAGACCGAGAGCCATGAGGAAGCAGAGGCCTGCTTTGATGCGGGTGGAGATTTGGACTTTCCAAAGCAGCACGATGGGGAAAAGGGCGAGCATGAAGTCGGAGATGATGGATATGATGGCTTGTGAGATGATGATGCGTTGGAGCTGAGCGTATGTGAAGCATTTTGCAGGAACATTTGTGTTCCACGCGCCTGCGATAGGGTTGCATTGGAAGATCCAAACCAATGTTAGGACTATGTTGCTAACAATAAGGCCGATGATTGTCCCTTGGATTGGTCGAATATATCGCGTCTCAACCGGTATGCGTAGTAAGAAGAAGCAAATGGAGAGCTTATTGAACATGAGGGTTTGAAATGTCTGGATCCATTCGCCGTATGAGTACTTTTGGAACTCGATATAATGCCATTCACTAAGACAACTCTTGTGCTTGCCGAATCCATAATGAATCTGCACAATCACCAAACCGCAGCCTATGATAATGCCAAGGGTAGCTGCAACGATGGTCTGTAAATATTAGGAATGGTGTTTCTCGAGCATTCATCGAAAGCGCAAGAAGCTCACATAGTCATCTAGTCCAACTTTGCGGACGATCCATATGCGAACACCAAGACGGAGGAATGTGACGACGCTTGCGAAGATGGTTACAACAAGAGTTGTAACCAGCATGCCAGGTGCGCGGCTATAGCTGCATTCTGAAGGCGGCCCCACATTGTTACCAGCATTCTCCATAATGAACTACGGAAAGACGTTGACACGAATAAGCAGCGGCTTTGAATAATACAGATGAGATTAATGGGACCGGCGATTTGAGAAAGGGAGGTGGCCAGCAGCCCAAACAAAACAGAGTAGAAAGACCTCAAGACAGGGGTCTCAACGTCCCTTAACCTACTAGCACTGTAATAAAGACGCCATAGCTGTGCAGACGATTGTTGGTAGGAAACACTGCAATCATGGGTACACTGTAGTAGTTGTACGGGCCGATACCAGCTGGACCTCAGACTGGGAGCAGGTACATCTCGAACCCCAGAACGGAAGATTTCGGCTAACAGCGTGGAATTCCCATGCGAGATTAATCGTAATTTGGAAGGACAAGATCGCCTTTCGCCCTAGGTTCTTGACCGGTGTTCAGCTCTTGCGACGACCATGTGCAATGCCGGTCTGACTACGCTCAAAGCTTTGGAGACAAGAAGGAGAGCGAGCACAGCTATGACGCATGTCTATGCAAGATGAATTGTGTGCACTCACAGCCGCAACAGACTAATGGGACGTGACCCATGTAGACTTCGCGTTCGGACAGACGCGAGAGGCTGCGAAGATAGAACATGGAGGACACCTCGGTTGTACCCGCCGCTTATTCACGCTCCCGTAGTGTCGCCCCGCAAGCAGTCAGACTAATTTTGGCCCCCATTGCTGCTTCGATCGACTCTTTGTATACCTATCTAACGTCTGTGGAAGAGATGTGTGACTAGCTCTGTTGGTGGCGCATGCAAATGCTGGACATGCAAGGCACCTCATGCACTGCAGAACTCGACGAGAGAGCTGAGCGAGAAGCATGGTAAGACACCAGAAGCGCTTCTAGGCACCCACGGCCCCGAAGCAGTTCGTCCGTTTTTAGGGGATAGTAATCGATGACATCGCGATTCACATGAATATCGACGATCCACGTTGCAAGAGCCCCCTTTTCAGCACCCGCGTATTCCAAATTCAGTGAGGCCTTGGTTTGGATTGGGCAAGAGAGGGTGGGAGGTATGCGCGAAAGGCGCTCTGCCTGTCGTTCTCATTGCAATTGCATACGCTCTGCTGCAGTAGGCGTTATAACACTGCAAATCGCGTCCAGCGATGAGACACATACGGTCGTGTTCTTGGAGACGTGACAGCAGCCGATTATTTTAACAGCTCACCTCCACAGCTTCACGTAGACAGAACTCCAACTACTGCAACTGCGATTCGCATCACTTGTGACCTTAGACTGTCTGCTTTCCAACACCTGTCATTCTTGATACATCTCTAAATACCTTTGTTACTTGAAGAAACGACAGTAGTATGCTTCGGTAGATGAATCCAGTAGTTATGATTTACTATAAAAGAATTTGTTCATCTCATTCATTCTCGTGCCGACAAGGTTACGCTTCGTTTAGGGATAATGGAGGATCTCTACTGAAAGGATCTCGAACCGCGGATCATTGATACTTGCAGGAGCATTGTACTCATAATGAGCTTAAGCACAGCAGTGGCGTAGAATCAGCCACGACTTTGAAAGAACTCAGTTCAGTGTAGATCTCAGTTTTGGCCGAAGCGAAGAATGCAAAGTCCAAGGCGAACGAAACCGGGAATTGCCTTGCCTTGAGTCAACGGAGACATGGTGAATACGATGCGGCCTGTCTAGCTACAATGCGGTGAGAGTTACGTTCGTGCCATACCAGACAGATACAATTGCAAGAGTCGATAAAATGTGAAATGTATTTCGGCAAAAGCCATTATAAGACGTCAGGAAGTCAATACAATGCGTTGCACGATATGCATCTCAGTCATATCCTAAATCTTCCCTGACATTCAACAATAGCAGAATTCCAGCTGATACCAAAGTACGCACGAAAACTCCTTGATGGTCAGAACCGCCAACATGAATGCTCGTATAGTAATAATGCTTCACTATTTGCGTGAAATATCGCCACCCTTTTTCTCATCGAAGTCTGGCAGCCAATCCATGTTTAGATCGGGAAACGAGTTCATTTGATCGAACAACAGTGTGAATGATTGCCGTTCAATAGCTTCCGCTGGGAAGGTCTCAATTCCCCGCGTGCCGTCGTCCGTAGGATGATATTGGACCAGAAAATTTGGAAAGGCCTGAGGGCCATTATCTGTCTCGTTGCCATGGTCTCCGAACGAGCCTATCCCTTGCAGTTTCCCGAACATTTCCTGGGTCTGAGCAGAGCCGTCCGGCGTTGGCGGAAATGATGTAGGCGAAGATCTTGGGTCAATCTCCGCAGCTGCATGGTAGGCTTGCTCAGACTTGGCGGTCTGAGGCAAAAACTCGATCCCATTCAGATCTGCATATTCGCCAGAATGTGTCACGGGGGAACGTATTGAGAATGTAGGTACTGCAGGTTCACGCGCTTCTCCGCTCGAATCATATCCTCCCTGACTACCTCTGGTGACATCATTACAAGCATTCTGCTCTGCTTGACCATGTATGAATTGATTCGAGAAGTAGGCAGAATCTGACCTTGCGCTTAGTCCATGGGATGTCGGCTCGTGCCGTTTAATCTCTCTAAGAGATGGCGCGTTGAGAGCGGCTGGCGGCGGCACGTAGAATGGGTTAAGCCGAGCCTCCCCAGCCCCACTTTGTGACAGCAAAGCCAGGGGCAGGCCTGTAGGTGCTCCTGAAATCGATGCGCTACTTTCGAGAACTGATGTTGCTGGAGTTGACGGTACTTGGGACTGCGACCGCTGCCATTCATGATAGAGATGTGCTGTGCACTCAGGTAGACTCTCGTCTACAAATCTTGTCAAAAACTCCTTGACTGGCTCTGGTTGTGATTCTATATGTCTTGCCAAGGTGTCTCGAAGATGCCCTCGAAGTCTACGTTTGTAAAATTTGTCGAAGTCCTCAAACTGTTGGTCTGAATTTGGTGTGTCAGCTTTCTGCTGCTTTGAGTCGGTGACGAGGACATAATCTACACAATGGTTAATCTTGAGTGAACGACTGTGTTCGAAGCGGCCTGCGCTAGCTTACGTGGGGATGGCATGGATGACTCGTCGTCATCCGGAAATAAGATGCGATAAACATGTCTCCACCGATCTTCTTCGGTCTTAATATCCTTACCCCTTCTCTTACTTCTTAGTTCCTTCTCTTGCTCCCTATCAAACCCCCGTGCCAATCTCTTTTCTCTTTCTGGACATCTCTCTGGAGCAAGTTGGTGCTCAGTAAAAAGAGACTCCTTCTCAAATTCTTTCCAGCACCTTGGGCATTGAGTAGGTCTTGCATGGTGTTTGTAAAGATGAAATCTAGGCAATGTTAATTCGTAAAAGCATGTGTGGATGGACTTTCATATACTTCAACCGAGACACTGAAGGCCAGCCGGGGCCGGGACAGGATCGTTTGTCTCTGTACCAGTCCGGGTTACGTTTGTAAAATGGACAGGCCAATAAGCCTTGATCAGAATCCGTACCTACTGAGGCACGAGATTGTCCCTTTTGCCGTTTATTAGGGTCATCTTTATTTGTTCCGTTGCCTTCTCCCCCTCCCGAAGATGAGTCGCCTGCAACGCCGCGCTTACGATTACCTCCATCTGTTCCGCCCTGTTCGCGCCCACTTCCACCTACACTACTCGAACCCGAATTGGTGGTTTCTTCGCTCCCGGCATGACTTCTGACTCCTGGAATTCCATCGAACCTGAATTTTAACGCTTCGTTCAGCACACTGTCGAGAAGCTTTTTTTCCAGTGGAGACATCAGCTGTCTCCGCCATCTAGGGCTCTTCGGAACCGCAGAAGTCTTCCTCGGAGAATGGGAGTTGTCATCATCTTCTTCATCAGAGCTGGAATCATCCTCATAGGAATCGTCCTCGCTTGAGGTATAGTCCGCGAGTAAGGCTTGTTCGCTTTTGCATATGGTCTCCTCCGGCTGCGGTGGGGATAGGTCACTCCTGTTTACATTCACATTTGCCCTGGCTTATCAGTTCCTGTCTAACATACATTTTGATTAAGATACTCACATGCTTTCTGAATCGTTTGGGCAGAGGGGTGTTGGTATATTTTGAGATGGGCTTGTCGCAATCCCAAGACGATAAGCAGTCTCAACAAGTTCCCTGGACCTGTCTTCAGTCAATGACTCGAGTAGCTCCGCTGTATCGTTACAATGACCATGTTGCAGATCTTGCAATAACTCCAAGCAACCATCACTTTTACAATCCCACTGGAAGTTGGGACGACTTTCGATATTAGTTCCATGTCGTTCAGCAATCAGGACTTCCCAGGCAGTGACAATCCAGTCCTGTTTTAAAAGACCTGTTATCACATTGCTAAAATCCCATTCACTCTTGGTCTTGCCGGTTGCAAAATGGGATGCGACATGTTCGCAGCGCTCTTTCCAATCCTTCCATACTCCACCGCAAAATCCACAACCCCATGCTGTCTTCCTAGGCAACTCAATCTTTGCTTCATTTGCGTGATCGCACTCAAAGCAGCTATGGTTTTGCTTGTGATGACGAGTAAAATTGGACTCATTTAGAAACGTTGCTTTGCAGTCTGGGCATTGCCATTTCTTTGACGATTCATGGAGTTCAGTCTCATGACGAGACCACGCAGCCTTACTGCTGTACTGTACGTCGCAATATGTACAATGAAATGCTCGTCGTTTGTTTGAAGGCGCCTTGTTACTTACATGGTGAAGAATCGAATCGTAGGGTTCGGTAGGACGGACTACAGAGCTTCCCGATGTTGACACGGTTTGGTCATACTCTATGTTTCTGGCGCATTGCTCTTGAAGGTCGCCTATTTTCTGAACGTGGGAGAACTCTACGCCGGTTGTTGCTGAGCAGCTGGACTCGACCGTACAGCTGGTTGTATCACGTTCAGTGACTATAGTCTAAATTAGCGTTTTTCTGCGATTGCAAAAATCTGGTTTGAACGACGTACGGGGAAAGTCTCCACAGTCAGCAACATCACGTTCGGGACGGTTGTGAATAGTTGTCCACCCCTGAAATTCCGTTGTCGAATGGTCTGGAACGTATAAATCACTACAGGGAGCCTCCGTATCTGCGAAAGGAATGAGAGGGCCGAAGAATGGTTCTGCTTGAATGAGACTGCCAGAGCCTTGGTGAGGATTCCAACTGATCCTTGAATCGTGTGTAAGCAAAAGGCCATCAGAGTCTCCAAAACGGTCCCTTTACCAAATCTTGTGACGTTAAAAAGAGAGGGTTGCTTACGAAGGATATTCTGCACCGGAATATGCCGTCATATGATTGAGCGGCTCTGGACCTACACTTGAGCTAAATGGAATCCCTTCAGGAGATAGCTCATCATTAAGCCAATTTTGTGAGGACGGTGTGCATAGAGGCTTCGCGGAACATGTTTCCAGAGAAGGAGGAGGCAAACTACTTGTAGCTGTGTCAGATGGCGGGAACGGTGGAATCGAAGAACTCGGTGGCTGTGAATCAACTGAGCCCGCATGCGAAGCTGAGGCGGCGGGAACGGTGGTACAACTTTTTTGGCCCTTTCCATGTCCTGTGCGTATTGATGTGCCGATATCGCCTTGGATGATAGTATTATTAGAGGTGCGGTCGGGTTTCCGAACGACGCTAGCTCTGGTCCATAGAGGCCGGCTCACACCATGAAGCTTGGGAAGGAGACCGCACTCTTTGCAAAGGATTTGTCCCCCCTGATTTTGACGCCGAAGTGGAGTGGTCTGGGTAAAGCAGCCGGCGCATTTAAGGGGGGAGCCCCTGTTCTCATCTGTCTGATGCTGGGTTTCAAAGAATACTGTCTGGGCGTTCCCTATAGTACCTTCCGAGCCTTTCCTGGGTGATACAGTCACACGGGTCATCAATGGATCCGGAGCATGCAGTTGACGCTGGTATTCCAAGGCAGGAGTAGAATGACCCTTGCTAGGAAGGCTATGTTTCAGCGAACCCAGGAGGATGACCAGCATGCTGCCAATCTCTGTTGCTCTATCACTGAGTTTCCTCCTCTCAGTCTCGATGGCAGCAATACTCCATTCACGACTCGGGTCAAGCTTTTGGTGCATGCACAGGAGTTCATCAATCTTCTCCTGCATCTCTCTGGTAGGGAGCCTATTAAACTCGTCGATTGCTGTCTCTTTAGACTGCTCTCTAATCTTTCGTACCTTTTTCGTTATCTCTGTGAACGCTACTTGAATCTCTGCGGGTTGTGCCAGACTCCAGCGGGGCTTGGTGTTTGTGTGGAAGCCTTTGAAGATCGGTTTTTGGAACCTGAAACACTTATATGTTGCCTCTTGTGGCATTCCTTCATGCAACGATGTAGACGATGAGGTTTGTGGTGTCCATCTTGGATCGACTATGGCAGGAGTCGACTCAGTCCTCTCCATATAGCTAGACCTGGAGGTCTGCGAGCGTCGATTAGATGCTGCATTTGCTTCAATGCTATCCATAAAGTTTGTCACCATACTTGATGGGCTACTACCGAGACCTGTGGCTTCGCTCGTGGATGCACATTCTCGGAACGACTTCTGCGCAGGCTGGAACATGTACATGCCTGTCTCGCAATTAAGCCTAGGGTACGACATGTCAACTTGATCTGGGATAAAGCACTCGGGTGAGTTGACCAGGTCTCCATGGTCGGCAGACAGGGGCGAAAGACCAAAGTAATATTTGCTGGCCGAATCTTTGAAGGCGTGGTGACGTCCATTGAGCGAGAGTGGCTGTTGTCTTGGCTCATAGCCTTCCAGGGGCTCCCCTTGGTATTGTTCTTCTTGATTTGCATCGTGGTGGTGCTTTGCGTAAGGAAAAACGTGCGGGTTCCTTAACCCGTATGCACTTTGCAGGTAATACGACCTGTCATCGTCGGTACTATCAGATGAAGCTGATGAGCGACTCTTGGAGCTTGACAATGACGGCGGGGGAGGCGAAGTGGATGATTGACGAGAAGCTGGAGGCTGTATTTCGGACCACCGAGAAGTTGGAAGCTGTAATTTGGGCCACTGAAGAGGCGAAAGCGGTTGCTCCGGTCCAACATAATGCATAATGACACATTCTCAGATCTGCTTCAGATACCGTGGCTTACCCTATATTCCTACGGGCGACTGCAGACCTGAAGACTGTTGTTCGATTTCCTAAACAGAAACACTGCGATCAGCATGCCTGGCTAAACTGACCAAGACAAGATGCAAAAAGCAGCGACAATCGTACAAGTTTGTCGCGAGCGAGAAGTGTCATTCGTATGCTCAAAGTTGCACCGCCCTGTAGCAATTGACGTTTGCTACCCGACAATTGAGAGCTTCGACATCTCCGTGAAAGACTCCCAATAGTCAGTTGCAGAAGGATAAAGTTTTGGCAGAAAAGAGATGGGATCCGGTCTTAGCCGAGGAAGAGAGGATGTCGAGCAGTAGTGACGGTGCCGGAGATGTGAGATGCCATCATGGTCAGTCGGCGTATGGGGACTATGCCGCAAGGCTGCCTTCGGCGAAGGGCGAATTGCGAGTTTGCGCAATTCTCTAGCTCACAAGGCTGTTCTTGGATTCGTTGGTATGGACACACTCCCCAGGCTTCCATCATATTGGCGGATAAACGCCAAATCCAGCCAATTTCAGACATGGTGTTGACACCTAGCCTCATTTCGAAAATATTTTTCTGTATGCAGTTGTAGTCACTTCAGCGCGGGCGCGTCCCAAAGACGCAGAACGCGTAAAAGCTGGTGGCCATAACGAGACGGAAGCGCTATCCCTGACTGGCTTGAGCTACTACCTAAGCTACGGGATCAACCTCCCAGGTAAGTCACGTGCTTATCGATGCTGCGCGGAAACCGAATTGCGCGAAAGTGCGTTACGATCGATCCGAGACAGAAGGAGAAATTGCTACTGATTGTAAATACCACATAGAGCAGCTAAGAAGAGCTGCTACGCGTCACTTACTATAAGAAACCATGTTGCCTTGCAGTCTATCGCTGGCAACGACCGGGAAGATACGAGATCGTCGACTACTCTATCTAACGCGGCACACGAGGCCAAAAACCAATCGCTCGTGGTCTTATAGTCTGTACTTTCTTTTGATTGATCTACGGCCAATCCAAGACCAGGCAACCAAAACGCAGTCACGAGATACGCAAGCGATTTGGTAAACGGTGCCTCACCCCGATGGCTTCGGAGGTATGCCAATGCTGCCAAGTGGCGGTCTGTCAACAATATAGGTGCGTTGAAGAGAAGGATATAGCCAAGGATCGAATGGCTGATCGCGGGGCTGCAGCGAGAAGCAGAACACCGCCAAAGGATCCATGCTCTTGCAATACCTCCACAACACTTCCACCTTGCAGGATCGGTTGATCAGCGGTGAAGCCCTAATGTCGATTCAGCAACGAAAAAATGAACTTGATGGATCACTTCGTCAGCTAGGCCTTTCGGACATGACAAAGAAACGCTCTGGGAACCTCTGATGTGTAGCATTTGTACTTGGTAGTGCTTTATGAGCAGAAACTTGTCTCATACGGTCCATGGCGCAGGTAATTCTGGATGCGTTAAGAAGTGTGGTTTCCGCGAAACGAGCTTGTTGTGGATCAGGAAAGTTTGATTACGTTAGATATCCGGATAGTATCACTGTTTTATTTCATTCCCTTGATCCCGTTAGTTGTATTTAATGAGAAATGATGGTACTGTGAGTTTTCGCATGTACTGAAGATATGTCGGCTGTCGAGGACTAGTTGTGGACGTTGACTCAAGCGTGTTCGCATAGTCAGAGCTTCATAGGCAGTTAGTACCATATTGAGAATAGTCTGGCCTGGTCAGTCCAAATGGATAAAAACGTTCTTAACAGCCTTTGATATGCCAGCCACATGCCGGGTTTGCTGCATGCGGGTAAGCATTTGGGCGCTATCCACACAGCATATAGTGCTTGCCACAGTCCATTCTCTAAACGAGTTAACTCCTCGCCATTGATGCGTCTGATCCATATGAATGATTGCATGAAACCATCTGCTTCTTGATCATTAGTTGCATCTTTCGACGGTCGCCCGATCCGCGTGTTGTGCGTCCATGGCATCACGACAAGTCTCGTTGGTGGATGTTGAACCATGAATCTCGACGCTACTACCCTCTGCGATGGAAAGAACCCGTGCCGACTTGGTTGACTTCGATTTATGAAAGGACACGGCCAGATTTGAGCAGAAAGTCATAGCGACAGCTTGTTCCAATTGCAAACAATTTCGATATTGTACCGCTAACCTGTTCACGCCCTTATCCGGCTTTTCAGAAGAAGCACACAAGACAGCCTGAGAGACTAAGGTTCATTGAATCTAGCCTTCAAGTGTTTCAGTACTGTTGGGCACGTGGGCGGTGGGATTGAGTCATCCAGCTGATCTCCGGAGGGCGCGGCTTCAAGTTGGCAAGTGCTCCCAGAATGATCCTCAAAGAGCAGACGTGACTATGAGAAAGGAGCAAGACCCGGAAAGGCGACTGAGCAGTCATGAATGCCTTGGGAGAAGACGCGGGTGAAGGGCAAACAGTCTTGGTATTGAAGAAGAATGAATACTAAGAGAAGCTGAGCCGAAGTTAAAAGCGGGCCAGCAGATTTTCGCGAACCTTCAAAACCCGACCATCTAATTGGATGATCTTTTGGTGGATTTCTCACTAGCGTGATCTTCATAATTGTACGGAGACCAGGGTTTTGGATCGCATGATCATTGAAAGAGGTAAAGTATCGGCAATTTACAGGTAAGTCATAAGTTTCAACTGCTGGCTCCTACCTACCAGGCGCTGCCCATTTGAGTATGAATAGCTGTTTGCTTTGCTGACTCCATGACACTCATGCCTGGGTAGCCGGAAATGCAAGGACGAATACTGGTCTGACAGAAAAGAAAGCACCAAGACGTGACAACACAGCGAGCATGCAGTCAAACTCCCGTTCAGTCTGCCGCTCCTACAAATCCACTGGCTCCCCGCACATCATCGCGATTTGGGCTGACTAAAGTCCCGACAGATGCTTTGGAAGAGTTCAATGCATCCAATATCCGCTCAGAGTTGTCCGTGAGTCATTCTTCGTTCGACAGCACTTATAAACAATGCTTGTCTGGCACCTCACGCAAGCAAAAGAATTCAATACCTAAACCTGCTCATCTTCTTCCACTTGCATCATGGCAACGAACCTCCAGTCCGCCATCCAAGCTCCACCTAATGTCCTGAAACTCCTTGCCTCACTCCACGAGCAGTCACTTCAACAAGAAAAGCATCTAGCCGACTCCGGGGACTACGATCAGATACGCAAGGCCCTTCGGTCCGGCTCTGCTGGCTCTGCGGACGAGATAATGCGCGACAAGTTCATTGCGCTTACGGCGGACAAGGCATCATTTATGTACCAATTGATTCGTGCCAAGGGGGCCCTCAACGTCCTGGAGGCAGGCACCAGCTTTGGCGTCAGCACGATTTATCTTGGGTTGGCCGTCGGACAGAATGCTGCAGCGGCAGGCAAGGCACCAGGCGAGGCAAAGGTGATTGCGACTGAGTACGAACCGACCAAAGCTCAAAAGGCTCGCGAACACTGGCGTGCAGCAGGGCCTCATGTTGAGCCTTGGATCGAGTTACGCGAAGGTGATTTGCGGGAGACTCTCAAAGATAATCTGCCAGAGATTGATTTTGTATTGCTTGACAGTATGACGATTTACTAACTTCAGACAAGGCGAAGTATTGACCTGGTAACAGTTTGGACACCAATGGTTCTGCCGACTATCAAATTGATCGAGCCAAAGCTGCGACAAGGCGCGGTGCTTTTGGCCGACAATATCATTGCGTCCCATCGAGGATACGCGGAATATCTCGAATATATCAGGCAGCCTCAAAGCGGATACCGAACAATAACTCTACCATTCCCGGAAGGATTAGAAATGACCCTCTTTTTAAGAGAATAGGTGATAGCTGTGCAGATATTGCTTCTCCTTGAGATCTCCGTTTATCGTTGTCCGCAATTCAACAGGACAACATATCACGGCAATCATGGCAGGATAATGTTCGTAAATGCAGATAGATTCATTCGCTTGAGAAATCAGTTTACACACAATCTTTTCGGTCTTCACCCAATTTACACCAGTCTCGCTCGGTGATACCTATTATATGAATTGTTTCAAAGGCATACAGATCTGAAGATATTTAAGGTCATAAGCAAGAGCAAAAAGTGTCAAGAATAGTCAACGAATCGGATATTTCCGAATACATCCGGCTAGACAAGACACCAATGCAGGGTCGACTGCAAGATTGATTCTGCAGATCCTGCTGCTAACTTACATTGAGCTTCGAGGGCCGAGGTATCTGGCCACGAGAGGCCACGAGATCATAATGCGGGGCATTGGTTGTTCAAAAAGAATATGGCAAGTTGTGCCAGATGGATGTTCTACTCATGCTAGGCCTTTTAGGGGAAGGTGAGTCGCTCGGACACTTCCGTCCTCCACCATGTTCCCTTCAGGAGTAATACCCCATAATGCTCCCGCCTAATCTTCAATTTCAGCCGGCATTGCCCTGCATCGGCAACATAATTATGCCACCACTCGAAGACCCTGCATCTCGATTCGCGAATGAACTCAATTTATTTGATTGATCTTCGCCGAAAAACCATATGGTCAGTTGTCTGTTGACAAATGTAACCTATCAAGCGATCTTGCAATGCCGGACAATTACAATGGCATCCAAACGATATATATACAATGACTACTACCCTGATCATGCTGGGACTATTCAGCGTGCTGGACCATTCCATTTCCTTAGGTCGTCAACATGCGTCTCGCTTCAGTAGCCGGTGCTAGTGTCGCGTCTTTTGCTCTGGCAAATGCATACACTTGTGAGTGAGCACCATACGCAGTCAGTCTCAGCAAGACTGAGTCTTCATAGGGCAAAATGTAAAGACCGGCGGAGGTGGTGGATTTACCCCGGGAATCGTCTTCAACACAGGCACAAAAGGCGTTGCTTACGCCCGAACGGACATTGGAGGCCTATACAAGCTCAATTCCGACGATAGCTGGACACCACTCACGGACTGGGTGAACTCAAGCACATGGTAAGATGTCTCGTCGGTTTCAAGCTGCTTATCTGACTTCTGAAGGGACGAATGGGGATCTGATGCTCTTGCCACGGATCCGTCCAATCCGAAGACTGTGTATGCTGCAGTCGGCATGTACACTAACAGCTGGTAAGTCGAGGCTGGATCTGTACACTGCCTCATTACTAAGGACTCCAGGGATCCAAATAACGGCGCAGTTATTCGAAGCACCGATGCCGGGTCGACTTGGTCCAGGGCGCAACTTCCTTTCAAAGTTGGAGGAAACATGCCGGGACGGGGAATGGGCGAGAGACTCGCGGTTGATCCAAAGCTAAGTAGCAAACTCTACTTTGGAGCTCGCAGCGGCCACGGTCTATGGCAGAGCACAGACTCTGGTGCTACCTGGTCAAATGTGACCAAGTTCCCCAACGTCGGTGAGTATTGTGAAGCTCAATTAGTTGACGCAAGAACCTAATTGTTCCAAGGTAATTACGTTGAAGATGCCACCGACTCGACAGGGTATGAGAGCGACAATCAGGGAATCGCATGGGTAACTTTTAACTCCAATTCATCAACTGTCAACGGCGCGACTTCCACCATTTTCGTCGGAGTTGCAGACGAGGCCAATCCTGTGTATGTTTCCAAAGACGCCGGATCTTCTTGGTCTCGCGTAGCTGGACAGCCAACTGGATTCCTCCCGCATAAGGGAAAGCTCTCACCAGCAGAGAATGCTCTTTACATTAGTTACTCGGACGGAAGCGGACCCTATGATGGAACAAATGGCAGCGTCTGGCGTTACGACATTACGGCAGGCACCTGGTCGGACATAAGCCCCGGTGTTGACCCCTACTATGGTTACGGTGGCTTGGCTGTCGATCTCCAAAAACCAGGAACCATAATGGTGGCAACGCTGAACAGTTGGTATCCTGATGCCATTATCTGGCGTAGCAACAACAGCGGCGCTTCCTGGACACCTATCTGGGAATGGACCGATTATCCGAACGAGAATTTTTACTACGGCATGACCAACGCCAATGCTCCTTGGATCCCTACTGCGCACGACATCAACATTAAAACGATTGGATGGATGATCGAATCGCTTGAGATCGATCCCTTTGATTCAAACCACTGGCTGTACGGGACTGGATTGTCGGTTTACGGCGGTCACGACCTCCTCGATTGGGATACTAAGCACAACGTCAGCATTGCGGTTCTTGCCAATGGCATTGAAGAAACGTCTGTGCAGGCGCTCATCGTTCCGCCAGGCGAATCACTTGTCAGCGCTCTAGGCGACATCGGCGGATTCGTGCACACCAGCTTGACGGCTCCGCCAAACGCTGAACTGCCTCTCTTCACCACCTCTACTTCGCTCGACTACGCCGGCCAAGTCCCCAAGACTCTCGTCCGCACCGGCAACGATGCGTCCGCAACGGCAATTCAGATTGCTCTTAGCTACGACGCTGGTGCAACGTGGAGCAATGATTACGGCGCCTCGGAATCACTGTACGGTGGGGAGGCGGTACTCAGCGCCGCGGCGGACACTGTACTGTGGTCTACGGCCGCCAATGGAGTCCAGGTGTCGCAGTACACCTCTACCTTCAGCTCTGTATCAAGTCTACCATCTGGCGCTGCCGTGGCTTCAGATAAGGTAAATGGGACGGTTTTCTATGGCGGTAGCGCAGGTTCCTTCTACATCTCCCGAGATACTGGCAAGACATTTACCTCGCTTGGCAAGCTTGGCTCTTCCTCCGCTGTCAACAAAATTGTGACGAACCCTACTGTAGCAGGCGACGTATGGGCATCAACCGATGTGGGACTGTTCCACAGTACCAACTACGGATCGTCGTTCACCCAAGTAAAAGGACCGACGGAAGGCTGGGCATTTGCACTTGGCAAGGGCACCAACACGTACAAATACAACATCTTTGGCTTCTTTGTTGTCAACGGCGTCACGGCTTTGTTTGAGAGCCAAGACGTAGGCAGCACCTGGACAGAGATTAGTGACAGTGCTCATGGATTTGGTCAAGCTAGCAGCAACCCTGTCGCGGCAAGCTTGGACACTGCGGGACTTGTGTTTGTAGGCACGAACGGCCGAGGCATCTTCTACGGAACCTCGTAAGTAGCCGTAAGAGGGGGCGGGGACGTTCTTGGCCCAATTTCTTGTACATAAATTTATTCTTCCTTTGCCTCTTAAACACTTAGCTGGCCAGTGCAATAAAAGGCTCGTTATGCTTGCTTCCGATGTTCCCAGGGTATTTCTTCGGCTGCTTGAGATCTGCAGTTCGCGGACCTAAGGATCATTGCCGCAGACGGGAGATCTACTCCTCGTACAGCAGCTATAGTGCCCATTATCGATCCCGGGTTAGGCGAAAAAAGATCGTTTTCAGTCATAAGAGTCGTCATGCATCAGATGTAGGATATGCAGATGATAGTTCAAGGTGGGCTCCATTCTCGGCCACTCAGAGTAGTTGTTCATGTTGAGAGGCAATACTACCTCCTACGTAGCACTGGTGATAGGTTTTGGTGGAGACTTCCCTATTCAGTTAGCCTGCGGAACATAGATTCCTCCGGTCATCACCTTTTTATGGTCCATTTCCAGGAACGCGTTCGCAAGACGAGAGTGTCACGACATTCCTGATGATCACAGTAAAGCGAGTTCCGTCATGCCTACATTTGGGAACGGCTGTCGGCCCTCTCTCGCTTCGATTACTAAGACCGTCGATTCTCTTGTGAGATTGCCGTCCGCTGCCGCCAGATCCTAGCCCAAACACCATCCAAATTCTCCAATCCAAGTCAAGGTTACTCGACGAATGACTGAGTTGTTTCGTCATTAAATAATCTGCTGCATTTACCTACAGACCCCACTCATCCATCACGATTGACTTCATCCACAGCAGATCATCCATGTTGACTCCATTCAATTCTAACAATCCGTGTACTCTTGGATCCTAGTACGCGCGCCCCTGAACCGGATTGTCTCATCCCAACGGCACGTGACTTTGAACGGCGGCTGAAGGGTTCGCGGATGTCCAGAATATAATTAAGCAAACGAACACTATTTTGGTAAACTCCAGGGTCTGATGGAATCGGCTAAAACGATCTTTCCCTGCATATTGGGCAAGCCTGATCTGCACAGAACATGCAGCCTTTGACAGGATGCATAGGAACAGGTACCCATTTCTCCGTCTTGGCATTGACAATCCAGTACAAAGTTTATCTTGCGTTAAAACACTAATCCGATTCGAGACCCGGATTTGATACTTTCATAGGATCATGTTTCTGTTACTAGTCTTACCTGATCGTGCGGATGCGGGGAAACCTGGACTCGTGAGAAATTCCATCGACCACGCTTGATTCCTCCACCTATATCAACATATACCCAGTAAACTAGGCCATGTTTATGGATTAAAATGGGAGAAAACACGGATAATGAAGGGTTCGCGGATATATAAGCACGCCAGCTTCTCCCATCTGCTCTCGCTTGTAGATTGACGTTTAATAATTCCTGTTTCTATTATCCACCGCCATGCTATCTCGATTTTCACTTAGGCCAAGCCTATGGCAGGCCTTCATGAGTAGCAATCTTCTCGTTCTTACCGTCTTATTGCTTTGTTCGCCAGTCTCATCCCAAGTCGATCCACCGACTGTCGCCGAAAAGGGTGTCTCCGCGTATCCCTTCGATTTCAGCCAGGTGACCTTAAACACTGGCCGTTGGCAGGATAACCAAGCGCGTACAGTTTCCTATCTGCATTATGTGGATGTCCAACGCATGCTCTACGTATTTCGCGCAAATCACAAGCTCTCAACCAATGGAGCGACATCTAACGGAGGCTGGGATGATCCCACCTTCCCTTTCCGCAGCCACTTTCAAGGTCATTTACTGTCTGCTTGGGCTCAATGCTATGGGCAACTAGGTGACGCAACGTGCAAGTCTCAAGCCACTACCATGACTGCTGCTCTCGTCCAGTGCCAGGCGAACAATGCAGCTGCCGGCTTTGCCACCGGCTACCTTTCCGGATTTCCAGAATCTGACTTCACGGCCCTGGAAGGCGGAACTCTTACCAATGGTAACGTTCCTTGGTACGTCATCCATAAGGTCATGGCCGGTCTTCTCGACGTTTGGGTGCATATTGGTGACTCGAATGCGCAAACGGCGCTGTTGGCGCTAGCCGGCTGGGTTGACACAAGAACAGCGAAGCTCAGCTACAGCACAATGCAAAATGTCTTGAATACAGAGTTCGGCGGCATGCCCGAAGTCTTAACGGATCTCTACTTCCAGACCGGGAATTCGAAATGGCTTACTACTGCCGCGCGGTTCAACATGGCGTCGGTCTTGACACCTCTGGCAAACAATCAAGACCAGCTGAACGGACTCCATGCCAACACCCAACTCCCCAAATGGATTGGCGCTCTACGCCAATACAAGGCGACAGGTAATACTACGTACCTAAACATCGCGCGCGATGCTTGGACGATTACCACGAGTGCACATGCCTATGCCATGGGAGGCATCAGCGAGGCCGAGCATTTCCATGCCGCCAATGCAATCTCCAGCTACCTTGATGCCGATACTATGGAGCACTGCGATTCTTATAACATGCTAAAATTGACTCGGGAGCTCTTCGCCGTCGACCAAAGCACCACAGCTTACTTTGACTATTACGAGCGGACTTTGATGAATCACGTAATTGGATCTCAAGATCCGCAGAGCAGCCATGGAGCAACCACATACTTCTCTTCACTCAACCCAGGATCTCTTCGCGGTCTTGGGCCGGCGTGGGGAGGAGGTACTTGGAGCACAGATTACGACTCTTTCTGGTGCTGCCATGGCACGAGCTTAGAAGTGAACACTGCACATGCAGATTCGATCTACTTCTACGACGACGACGATATCTACGTCAACTTGTTTCATTCCTCAACTGTCAAGTGGGCGGCAAAGAACGTAGCGATTACGCAGACCACGAGCTATCCTGTTACCGCTTCTTCCACTTTGCAAGTTACGGGCGCTGGAACCTGGAATATGAAGGTCCGCATCCCGGCTTGGACTTCCGGAGCTTCAATTCTTGTCAATGGCCAGGCTGTCTCAGGCACCAGTGTCACGCCTGGCAAATACGCCACTATCTCCCGCACTTGGGTTTCCGGAGACACCGTCACAATCTGTTTGCCGATGTCGTTTCAAACAATCGTGGCCAATGACAATCACAGCGTTGCAGCTGTTGCATATGGGCCCGTCATCCTCACCGGAGACTACGCATCGAGTTTCACGGCCATGCCGAGCCTATCTTTGAGCACATTGAAGCGCACAAGCACTAGCGCTTTGCAATTCAGTGGGACTTCTGGCGGGCAATCAGTTGAACTCATTGCTTTCTTTGAGGCTCAACATGTCTATTCGAACACGTATTGGACTACTAGTGGATCTGTACCAGCCGCTTCCAGCAGCACCTGTTCCAGTTCATAGTATATAGGTTGATTATAGTGTAATAGGTAGAATTGCTTCATGCTGGACGCGGCCATCGCGCCGCGCGGGCTCCTTGTCATTAAGTATCTTGAGGTAGAATGCCTGGGACCTATTACCACGCATTGGTGTTCTTATGGTGACCGAAAGGTCAATTCAAGCTTTGAATATTCAGAACCATATGAGCCTCTCGCAAGCTTGTAATGGCGACACGCGTTCCGTGTATACCGTCGTTGACCTGAGGGTAGTTGGATATATTATGTGCAGTACACAGCCCAATCAGCGAGTTTTCGAGGCGCAGGGTATCTCGCTGTTCGGAAGGTTTTGGGCGTCTTGCAAGTTACAGTGATAGTGGATTACCTAAGTATCCCGTCGTGCGGAGCTCAGCATGCAGGACTTCAGTCTCTCAGAGATCCGACGATGCAACGGAACTTATCGCTATTCATCATCCCGAGACCGTCGATCCGGTCCCGGCATTGCGTAGTCTCGTACAAACCGCGAGTACTTCAAATGAGCAACCTCACTAGCGAGATGACGCGCAAGCCGTGGAAGTGGCTGTATCAAAGGCGATGATTGCATTTGTCATCAGCTCAGCGACCGTGGTCGCTTGGCTGAATGCGATGGTGTAGGGAACGGTAACTGTTGGTTTACCAACGATAGCGGAAGATCTACGACTAAGTGAAGGGTTGTTGCTTTGGTGAGCATCTGAACTCTACAGCGATGTCTTGAGGTGTTGTAAGTTGACCTTCGTCCCGTTCATAGGCCAGCAGCCATTCCGTCACTTACATGTGGCTGCACATTCCTGCTCTCGAGGTCAATGGTCGATGTCTTTGGCTCGTGTGTTATGTACCTTCTTGGGTGCTTCCTCCAATGCATCTTCATTCTCGGCTGTGGTCTGTCAAAGAACACAGTTCAATTGCTCGTATTCTTGGCTCTTACCGGTATAGCTATCAGCTTCTGCCTTCCAAGCGCGGTATCCCTTATTACAAATACCATGCCCGCGGGGAAGCTAGGGAACTTGGCATTTGGATCTATGGGAGGAGGTCGGCCTGTAGGATTTTCCATCGGACTTGTACTTGGCGGAATCCTTTCTGATACCATTGGATGGCGGTATGGCTTCTACATCTGTGCCGCAATAAATGCCGTCATTGTCATAGTGGCAATATTTGGTCTTCCCCGGGATACAAGACCATCCATTCCGGACACTTGGTCAAAAAGATGGGAGGTAATTCGTCGCGACGTCGACTGGGTCGGTACTCTGATTTCAAGTGCCTCCCTAGCATTGATGTCTTATGTACTTGGGACTGTCACTGGCAGTGGTGCAAACATCAAAGAACCAGCTAATATATATCTACTTGCTGTCGCATTGGCTTTGATCCCGAGCTTCATCCTCTGGGTTGGGCGGCAGGAAAGAAACAACAAGCCAGCACTGATTCCAAATTCACTGTGGCGAGACCGAAGTTTCACCACTGTCTGTGTCGCTATAGTTCTGATTTGGGGATCTTTCAACGCTGCAGAGATCATTATAAGTTTCTTCTTCCAAGACGTTCAACTGTTGACCCCAACACAAAGCAGCATTCGATCCCTTCCAGAGCCTGTTGCAGGTGTTCTCATCAATGTTATCAATGGTCTCGTCATTCACCGTATCCACGCCAACTGGATCGTCGTCATCGGTAATGCTGTCTCATCCCTCGCCCCACTTCTCATGGCCATCTGCGATCCTCAATGGAGCTATTGGGCCTGTGTATTTCTCGTCAATTGCATGCTATCGGCAGGTGCGGAAGGACTGTTCACCGTGTCAAATTTGATCCTCACGTCTGTGTTTCCACCCAAGACTCAGGAGCTGGCCGGTGGTGTTTTCAACAGTTTCGCAAGTGGGCAAATCGGTTGGTCTTGCTTTGGCACAAGTGATTGCAGCCAATGTTACCGTCATGAGGCTGAGTCTTGGTGATTTGGCTCTCCTTTTAGATCGCAAGTTTTGCTGCTTTTGGAAAGCAATGCACCAATGACAATAGATCCTAGAATGTAGAGAACTAAGATTATCTACACTTGCTGAGGTGAGACTGCCTTCTAATTTGAGATGCCTGCTTCTTTCAAAAACGAACTCTGTTCCATACCGTAATAAGCATGCTCACTTGGACAAACTCTGCTTCATGCCATAATAAGTATGCTCGCTTGGACGAACTCTGCTTCATCTGTTAATGCTGTACCAAGTATGCTCACACGGACGTACAAATAGAGATAACACAGCATTTTACGGCCGCATTTCTCTTGTTGGTGTTAAGCCGATTGCAGTCCTGAGATCCTGTCTTCTTTGTTCCAACCCTTCAACAGGATGTACTCCAAGCGCTGTTAATAATTGATTAACAGTATGATCGCGCATCGTATCAATATCCTTAGACGTCTTTGGAAAGTTCGGGATTGTGTCATTTGTGACCGGATCAGTAAGAGGGCGTAATTCGCCGTCTATACTGTTTAAATTGGAATTCTGGACGCGTGCAAGGCTGTTATGGTTGCTGTAATAATATTAATTTTGTTTAATGTATTAAAAAAAACAACGCACAATGCATTCAGTCGCGCGTCCATGGTATCAAATCGTGCGTCCATGGCATCAAATCGTGCGTCCATGGCATTAAATCGTGTGTTCATCTGGTTCTCCAACTGAGAGAATCTATTGTCTATCTGAGAGAACTTGCTGTCCATCTGAGAGAACTTGCTATCCATGTAGGCGGTAATGGTGTTGGTGAAGGCTTGAAGCCCGTGGATGCCAGGCATATTGCTGAGACGTTGCAGTTGCTCAGCGGATTTTTGAGCAGACTCAGCGATATTTTGAGCAGACTCAGATATCACATTAAAGTCAGGCTGTGGGCCTGTTGGGAGAGAAGCCTCCTGGTCTGGGCTGCCAGTAACGTCGGACATGGTGGCGGGAAGTGAGATGTTTGGGAGATGAAGAAGCACTTGTGAAACTGCGGTGATGGTGTGGTGTTGGTGGTGGAGTCGGTGGTTTGTTTGTTGTGAATGCTCAGTTGAGAACTGAAGCGGCGATGCAGGACTAGCCTGAAGCGGGCAGCACACGGACCGACATTACGGCGCTACAAGGAAAGGACAAGTCAAGCCCGCGAGCGCTACTGGAAGGCTACCGTGCAGCTTTTTGGTACTGCTTTGCCGTTACCGTCGTGACCTTCTTTATTGTAGTTTGGGGTCTTCGGAATATCGGCAAAGTCGGTCATAAGAGGGACTGAGAGTTCTCGTATCTCGGCTACGAGCATTCACTTGCAAAGCGCAGTCGCGACAAGAATAGCTGTGCAGAGTTCAAGAAGCCTTCATGCAAAATGTAGACCGGAAAAGTTGACAAATGGCTCTAGAAAGGTTAGAACAACTATTGCTACTTACATATAACTACAGGCAACCTTGCTCTTGCGGCAATGTTGTAATATTCACTGTTTATTCTGAAGACAGCTATGACTTTCCTTCGTAGTCTCGGCGACGCATGCGTGCAAGTCAATCATCAATTGCAGGAATCACAAGCACAGGTGTTTGCCAACGATTCAAACTGTAGACTGTCTTCCTCTAGCGTAAATCCGGCGACATGGAGCCGTTCGCATTAATGTTATCCTGGGGTAATGAAAAATTCCTCCAGTGTTTTGGTCACGTTCAAAACCGACACACTGATGATCAGCAATCACGGCGTGATTCCTGGCGGTTTGCACAAAGTTAGAACACACATGTTGACCTGGGATTTCTGCGTTTACCATGTTCGGCGTCGGAGGTTACTCACGTTGTTTTCAGAGTCAGAACTCCTGTTTGCGTGAAACGCTCGCCACCATTCACATCCCAGACAACCCAAAAAAATCGCCCATGAGCTTATATCTCGGAGTCCAGCAACAAGATATATAAAAAAAAAAGCCGATTCCTGATTCCTGTGCTCTTTATACCTTTCAGTCTTGGCTTCTACTTGATAAATATATCTGACTGCCTATCTGAATAGCTCAGGCATCGCCAGCGCATCTGCCAAAGCTCGGAAAAGCTTTCACTGGAGAATGTGCAAGCAAGTCATACGAGTCTACCCTCTGTGTACCCCCAATCAACCGCAGTCTCCATGGCACCAGTCTGTGGACGAAACTGTGCAATGTCAAGACGCTATAAATAGAGGCAACATCCAATGCGAGGAGTTCGACAAACCGGAGGTCTTGGCGATCAAGAACAACAGATGCCCCGCCTGCCTTTTGCATGACCGACAAGAACGTGAAGCTCACGAGGCTTGGGAGCGACAGGCTTTGGAAGAATCCGAGCGGCTTGCCACAGAGCACGCACAAACGGTAAATCAGCGCCATGCCGATCTGGCACGTGAGGAAGAAGAGCAGGTCCAGCGGATACTGCAGGAATCGAAGCAGATGGCGCAGCAAGCTTCAGCTCAACATGGGCCTGTAGATGACGGAGAAGAACTGCGGAAGGCCATGGAGGCTTCGATGGGAACCGCCGAAGAAGACCGACAACGACGCGCAACGCACAGCGGAGTAGATGACGACGAGGAACTCCGAAGAGCGATCGAGGCCTCCATGGGAACAACCCATGACGACGAACAGCGCCGGGCTGCGCAAAATGGACCGCGCATCTTCTTTGTCAGGCACGTGAAGAAGGTGTGCTGTGGCAAAGTTATTAAAGAGCAAACAGACATTGAGAAAGATGCCGAGTCTGATGGGATTCCTTTCCTTGAGGAGGAAGATTACATGCCTTGTGACGATTGCCTCCGACGTACGTTTGCAGAGCAGGATGCTCTTCAGTTTGGCGGCTCCAGCACTGGTGCAGATGAGACATTAGTGAGAAGTAGTCATCAACCGGCAGGCTTCGGTCCCCAGATGTCACCAGTCATGGCTCCAATTGCACCGCAACTGAACGCAGAAGATATTGATCTAGACCCGAGTGGTCGCGGTAAGGCTCCTCGGTTTCCCCAACCTCAAACTGCTGGTATTATCGATTCACCAGCGCAATATGGGTACGGCCTGAACCAAAGTTACCCACCCATACAAGCTCAAGCGGGACCGATCAGCACAACTCCGCTAGACTCAGAACTTCCTGGATACATGTCCAGCGTGAATCTCAGTAATCAGGTTATAGCCCCGCCATCCCTGGTGCCCGAAGATACGGAATCTGCAGAGATCACGCACCTTCAAGAGTTTTCACCAGAGGAGGATGAAGAGGAAATACGCAAGCAGCGCGAGAGACGTGCCCAGATGAATGCATCTTTGGCCGCTCAGGGACGTTCACCGCTTCCAGACAATTCTCAGACGTCCCTATCTCGTTCTGATGTGCCAAGTGCATTTGAGTATGGTGGCGAGCCTCCCGAAAGTCGTCCAGCAACGGCTTGGATTGTTATGGCCAATCAACCGCGCCAGGAAGCTGCAAGAGAACATCTAGCTGCTGCCCGTGCAAATCTGCGAAATTTGCAACAACAAAGAAATTCGGGTCAGGCGTCCTCTGCTTCCAATCCTGTAAGCAATGGTGATGACGATGATGAAGCCGACGACGGAACTCTGGGTGACTTCCCCACGCATAGGTCCCGCTTGCATGCGTCTTCCGCAATGCCACAGTCAGGTACTCCCCAGGTTGGTCGCATTTCCCGTTCCCCCCAAGTATTCGCTGGCTCCTCTTCGTATTCTATGCAGCGGCGCAGCGGAGGAGCCCCAGGTCCCCCCGGCGGACCGGAGGATCATGATTGGGACCACGACTGGCTTGGAGAGGAAGGACATCAGTCGGCGAGACTGCCGAGTTTTGCGAGTAGTCTGGATGTCTCGAGGGGTACGAGGCCGGTACCAGATCAAGAAACTGAATGAGCTGTCCTCTTATCGTATGGACAGCCGAGCAGCTTCGGAACATAACGGATGGTAGGGATCAACTCATGTTGGATGCCTGCTGCATTGCATATACTGCCACTGGTGGGCAAACGGACGAGACAAGAGAGTTGAGGAGAATTACTGTGTAGATAGTATTGTAGAAAGATCAAACCAGCAAGATGACATGATGACTGCTTTGATGATATCCATGCAGCTGCTGAGTGGTAGGATACACACTGCTAAGGTAGTGAAATGAGCATCGCACAGACTCGATCAGTACGCAGAGTGTGTCTACATTGACGATTCCGACGATTGTCCAGTACCAGATAGCTGGATGGCAGAGAGGCTGCTACTGAGACATCTCATAATGTCTGAGTCCTTACCTGAGGTACCTTATCCCCCAATAGAGCTGACTAAGGTAGCTGCACATTGCGATTACTGGCTGGAGGCCACTTGATCCATGTCTTTTCACGCCTCTGAGATTTTTCTTTCGCGTCGTAATCTCAATGGCATAGGTAATGCTGCGATTCCATGGACGGCAAATTAACTCCAGACAAGGAGATAAATATAGAACGCGTGGATCTCGTCTTGACCGGCCCTTGCCGTTGAGGGTCGCAACCGAGCGTTGCGGCTCTTGCACCCTCGTAAATTAGGGTGGCATGTGGAGATCTCAGCTGCGTGCCAGCCTGCATACGATCGCATGGGAGGCGCACTCAGTGACCATATCACGCGGCACGTCGAGTGCGTTCCTCCCGACAACCTCGAAAGTCAGCGTCAAAGGCAGGCGCTGGAACTGTTGTGTCCATGGTCGGCTTTGTCGAAGCCGTCATGTTTGTTCCCGTACTTGTCCAACAAAACCTAGTATACGGATAGCTGGAATCCTTCCCACAGACCAATAGTAGCGCCCGCTTCGTGGTCTCAGCCTTGCCAGGGACGAGGGCGGAAATGCAAATACGCGGACAAGCCACAGAACCTCTAGAACGAAGGCGGAACCAGGCGGTGGGCTGGGGAGGCCATGACGGTTCGCGTGAGTTGATGTCTCGGCACTAGGCAATTTCCAGTCCAATCGGCGACGTGTCAGCGCCATGATCTGCGGGTGTTTCATCCTAAACCGAGTGTTCGTAAAGTCGAATTGGCGACAAGGACTGACGATGGGTTCCTCTTCCCCCGCTGACGGCCAATCGCGACCCTGGCTCTCCCCGCGTCCGTCCTATGCCACTTGATGCACATGGACAGATGGGAAGCTGCAGTACGACTCTGGTTGGGAAAAGTCATGAGCGCTTCTTTTCACTGGCTACACAAGTGCTTGCTTCGATCTGAAAGAATTCCGCCCCTGATCTCTCGTCGGTAGAGTCACGGTCGGGCCATCACCCAGCGCGCAAATCCCATCGTAAAGATGGGCTGTACTAATTCATATCTGGCAAAGGCTATTCCGCTATTCTGAGATAGAGTGGCTAGCATTGGCCCACTGGCCCACCCGCCCTACCAAGGTTCTAGCGGTTCTTTGTGCTGACAGGTCGGGGAGCCGAGCAGGAGTCTTGACCGGGGGAGCCTTGCTCCTGTGCATAATTGCTGCTCACGTCGAGGGGTAGAAGCTTAGACTGTACAAATTTCTTAAAACCGAACCATCACCTTCCCTATTTCACCTGTACATGGTCGCCGGGTCTGGGTATTTCTTTCGCCCACCATCTTCTTCTTTGGGAGGCTGCATCGCTTTCCAAGTCACACTCTCCATCTCCCTCCTTCGGTAGAGCGTGTGACCGCGGATCGCCTTTGCCGCTGCACATTGTTGGTCAAAAAAGCTCGATTCTTTAGACCACGAGTGACCGGTGATCAGACTTTGGTGACGGGCTGATCGCCGAAAGAAGCTCTTTCACTCAGAAACTTCGCTTGTTCATATTGCCAATATCAACATCCCCGTCGCTCCCTCCCAGACATTCTTTCACTTTAAGCCTATTGTCAATTTTTGCGAATATGAAGTTTATCAGCACCCTCATTGCTTGCGCCCCGGCTGTCTCAGCCTTGTGGCCCATCCCAGCGACTTACACCCATGGAGACTCTGTGCTCTTCATCAATAAAAACACACCTGTAACGTATAATGGCAAGCAAACGGTGAGCAAACTTTGACGGAATTTAGGAAGTGCACTCAACTGACTGAACATTTCTGTAGTCTCTCGGATCTGTCTCTACCAATAGCTTTGCCGCAACCTCCTACGGATCTAGTAACGGCTCAGTGACCGGCGCTCAAATTGTTGCCACTGCTATTCAGCGCACATCACAGACAATCTTCAATCAAAATTATGTCCCTTGGAAATTCCACCCTCGAAACGCGGATTTTGAGCCATCATCAAACTCTACCGGAAACGTTATCAAGAGCATCAAACTTGTCCAAAATGCCTCAGATCCTGCTAATATTGGACGACCGGCTGTGGGGGACATTGACGAGAGTTATACCCTCGACGTCACCACTGACGGCAGTGTTGTGATCAGCGCCAAATCTTCTCAAGGCATAGCACATGGCCTAACCACGTTCACCCAGCTCTTCTACCAGTACTCCAGCGGCGGCGCATATACTCCACTTGCACCTGTTTCAATTACTGATGCGCCAAAGTTTGCGTACCGCAGCCTTCAAATGGATACCGCGCGTGCTTTTTATCCAGTCCCCGATGTACTTCGCATGATCGACGCTGCTGCATACAACAAGTTCAACCACTTTCATATGCACGCCACTGATTCGCAAGCCTGGCCCTTGGAGATTCCCACTTACGCCAACCTTTCTGCGCTAGGTGCATACCGCAAAGATTTCGTCTACAGCACGTCAGATCTGCAA
This sequence comes from Bathelium albidoporum, assembly GCA_021031095.1. Taxonomy (NCBI): domain Eukaryota; kingdom Fungi; phylum Ascomycota; class Dothideomycetes; order Trypetheliales; family Trypetheliaceae; genus Bathelium; species Bathelium albidoporum. Next base: position 51,179 of record JAGFVP010000154.1, read on the forward strand.
CAGATCCAAGAATATGCAGCCACCCTTGGTGTTGAGGTTGTCATCGAGATCGACTCGCCTGGCCACAGTGGATCCATTTCTTACAGTCGCCCGGACCTAATCACCGCTTTCAACATCCAGCCCAACTGGGATTCCTATGCCGCCGAACCGCCTTCCGGAGCGCTGAAGCTCAACAGCTCCGCCGTTTACGACTTCCTGGAGGGTCTTTACGGTGACTTGCTTCCTCGTGTGAAGCCCTACACCAGCTACTTCCACACTGGTGGCGACGAGATCAACACAATGGATTACTTGCTTGATGATACTGTCAGGTCTGACAGTAATTCTGTGATTCAGCCACTGCTTCAGAAATTCGTGGACCGCAACCATGACCAGATCCGCGCCAATGGCCTGCACCCGGTCGTCTGGGAGGAAATGTTACTGACATGGAACATCAGTCTTGGCAGCGACGTCCTGATCCAAACCTGGGAGTCAGTCACAGATTCAATAGCGCTGACTGTAGCCAAGGGACACAAGGCTCTTGCGGGCAACTACAACTATTGGGTAAGTTCTCCATCCTTCAAAATCTCCCATATGACCAGCTCCTTCTGACGCCAACCTCACAGTACCTCGACTGCGGCCAAGGCCAATGGCTCGACTTCTACCCCAACGTCTCCGCCAGCTGGTTCCCTTATACCGACTACTGCTCGCCGCGCAAGAACTGGCGCCTCATGTACTCCTACGACCCACTCGCGGGGATCCCTGCCAACCAGACACACCTCGTCGTCGGCGGCGTCGTCGCCATCTGGTCCGAGCAGACCGACGCCGCCAACCTCGACCGCATGGTCTGGCCGCGTGCCGGCGCCGCTGCCGAGGTGCTCTGGTCCGGCGCCAAGGATGCCTCGGGCCAGAACCGTAGCCAGGTGACGGCGAGCCCGCGCCTGGCGGATATGCGCGAGCGGTTGCTGGCGAGAGGGGTGCAGGCGGAGCCGGTGCATATGCCGTTCTGCACGATGGATGGGACGCAGTGTGGGGAGATTCATGCGAATTCGTAGGGGGCTCGCATGGGCTTCCAAGGAAAAGGGCTGGAGTAGGGTTGATATCACATTTGGGATTTGTATTGTTTTCGTCTCTGCGTGAGGTTCATCAGACAGGGAATCTGTCAGACGCTAGATTATGTATCACATAATCCTGGCTTTCTACGTTCGTGCTACCTGTCCAGAGGCCAGACAGGTTTTGTTTCGCGGAAACCCATATGCTGTACCATAGACATAGCATACTCTTGAATGCATGACCTGGAATGATATATTCCAAGCAACATATACTATTATACGACTCGATCAAAGAATAAAAAAAAAATAGATACCTATTCTTGCGAGCACATCTAGAAATCTGCATGGGCCTCGGCACGTGCTGAGGCTGGAATTGGTGCTGTCCCGAATTTTTGCCGAGTATCTCGCTAAGTGACCAATCAACTACATCCGCTGTTCACACCACCATCCGCACTTTTCGAACCCGCTAAGACAAGCACATTGAACAGCTTCACATTCCACCCAGTCGTATCCAGCTGTCAAAATGGGTATGTCGACCTGAGTTGTTTTCTCAGCCGTTCAATATGGCGAGAATCTTCGATATAGCTGATTGCTAATCAATTTTCGTACCCGCACAGGTATCGACTTGGACCGTCACCATGTGCGCAGCTCGCACCGTAAAGCACCCAAGAGCGACAACGTCTACCTCAAGCTCCTCGTAAAGCTCTATCGCTTTCTCGCTCGTACGCGTTCCATCCCTTTCATCCACGCCAACCCTCGCTCCCCCCATTTTCCCGGCGCCCATTTCCCGCACATCGCAGCATACTAACCCCAACCCAGGCCGCACCGACTCCCCCTTCAACCAAGTCGTCCTCCGCCGCCTCTTCCAATCCCGCACCAACCGCGCCCCCATCTCGCTCTCTCGCATCCTCGCCACCACCACCTCGCCCTCCACGCCTGCCCCCAGCAAGACCATCGTCGTCGTCGGCACCGTCACCGACGACAACCGCCTGCTGACGCCGCTGCCGAAGCTCGAGATCGCGGCGCTGCGCTTCACGGCGACGGCGCGCGCCCGCGTGCTGAAAGCGGGCGGAGAGTGTCTGACGCTGGATGAGTTGGCGCAGAGGAAGCCGAAGGGCGAGAATACGATCTTGTTGCGTGGGCCGAAGAATGCGAGGGAGGCGGTGAAGCATTTTGGGTTTGGGCCGCATAAGCATAAGGTGAGTGGATGGAATATTTGCCATAGGTCCTGGTCTTGGCGGTATGTGGGAAATGGTTAAAGGGTTGGACTGACTCTTGTGCTTTTAGAAACCGTACGTGGAGAGCAAGGGCCGTAAATTTGAGCGCGCGCGTGGACGCAGACGGTCTCGCGGCTTCAAGGTGTAAGCTTGGCCGTGCAGCCGGTCGGAAAAAGGGGATGGAGAAGGGTTGCAAATGGTGGCATGGGTCATTGTTGCGGATGTGGCGGAGTTTACTGAGTGTTTACATACGGATGAATAGCTTGCAACGGCTCGATTAACCAATTCATTTGCATCACCCAATTCCATTGCCTAAGAGCTATCTACACAGTTTCCAATGCAACATCATTTAGCTCCAACTTTTGGCATTCGAGCGCCACAATTGCAATGCTGAAACACTTTTCAATCAGATTCCCGCCTATTATCCTCTCAAAATCCTAAGTCTATCTTAATCCACTCCCAATCTCCTGTGCTTCCACACCCTCCTTCCTTTCCCCCCATAATCCCCTGCCACCTGGCCTGTTCCCCTTATTTCATACTTATAAATCGTCAGCCCCTCTAAACCCACAGGCCCACGAGCATGGATCTTGTTCGTGCTAATGCCAACCTCCGTGCCAAAGCCGAACCGCTGCCCGTCCGCCATCCGCGTGCTCGTATTCCAGAACACGCATGCTGAGTCGACGCCTGCGAGAAAGGCGTCGGCCCGGGCTGCTGATGCGGTCAGGATGGCGTCGGTATGGTGCGAACCATGGGCGTTGATGTGGGTGACTGCTTCGTCGAGCGCTGCGTCAGGTGAGAATGCCGCTGCATGAGCATCGCCATTGCTGGTGCAAGCGTGGGTGTTATCTATGCCAACGGTTTTGATGGCGAGCACGAGGTCGAGGAATTCGGTGTCAAAGTCCTCAGGCGTCGCGGTCTGGATGGCGGAGCTGCGAGTGTCGTCGGGTAGAGCGCGAGAGAGCGCGGCGTGGGAGGCGGCATCACATCGGAGCTGTACGCCATGCTTCGATAGAGCGGTAGCAACAGCGGGAAATAGTGTGGACAGCGCAGTGGCGTCGATGAGTAGAGTCTCAACAGCGTTACAGGCAGCTGGGTAGCCCGTCTTGGCATCGACCAGGACACGCGCCGCTATTGCAGGGTCGGCATCGGCGCACAAGTAGATGGAGCAGAGGCCGTCAGCATGGCCCAGAACTGGAATCGTGGTTTGCGTCTGGCAGTGTCGTACCAGCGCGTTGGATCCCCTCGGGATGACGAGGTCGATATACTTATCGAGCTGGAGCAGGGGCTGAACAGCCTCGCGCGTAGTCACCAGCTGCAGTGCATCGTTGGGAACACTGGTGGTGGCCAGAGCCTTTGCGATGACGGTAGAGATGGTCTGGAAAGAGGCGGTAGTTTCGGAACCGCCCTTGAGGATGGCCGCATTGCCAGACTTAAGGGCGAGCGAGGCGATGTTGGCGATGACTTCGGGCCGGGCCTCGAAGATGATTAGGAGTACGCCAATGGGGCAAGATTTACGTTGGCAGATAAGGTCGTCGTCGAGTTCCATGCGATAGTCTATTTTACCGACTGTTGAAGGATTAGCTATGCCAAAGCTGCAAAAGCTTTACGGACGGAAATCTATGACGAGAAGTCTGACATAAAGTTGTCTGACCTACTTGGATCTTCTAATTCTCGCACATCAAGAATGCCCTGAAGCATATCATCCCATTTCCCTGGTCGACTGAGATCCAGGCGCTTCAAGACGCTCTGGCTTAGTTCGCCTCTCTTTGACGCTTCTGTGGCCGAGAAAACATCGGACTTGTTCGCTGATAAGACACTCTCTTTCGCTTCTGCGAGCGCATCATGTATAGCAGTCAAAGCATCATTACGCTCCTGTGTAGAGAGAACCGCGAGCCTACGCGAAGCTGCTCGAGCCGCCTTTGCGCACTCGATAGGAGAGGCATTCGTGAGAGACATATGGGATGACAATCAGGGAAAGAGCTCTCAGGGGACTGGTAAATTTTGTCTCATCAGCCGGCTTACGGATGAGAATTTTTTAAGATGGCTCAGATAGTAAAATATCTTAAAATGAGATTGGCTGCGTGGAGGGAGTACAATATTACGCGGCTAGAGTCCTATGGGATTGAGCTTCTGTTCTCAATAAAACAACTCACAGATGCCTCAGATGCAATTCTCTTTTGCTGGAACGATGAGATTGTGGATGCATGTTGTAATCATTCCAACGCTATTTTACCTATTTGGTGGTGTGGCGTGCGTGGTGTGTGGCGTGTGGAGTGTGGCGCAGACCATCCATAAGACCCTGGCCTAGACGCTAGACCTCGGCTCGGGGTGGTAAGCGAGCCAATCCCCGTCTCCCAGCCTCTCTCCCCCACCTCTCGTCTCCCCTCCAACCTCACGCTTTTCCAGCGAACAGCAGTTCGCCATCATCCAAGAACCCCTTCCAGCTGACGTATCATGGACCCCCTTTTCAAATGTCGAAGGCTGGGCCAATTCATCCTCACTTTAAAGCGTACAGGTAATGGCCCGTCGGGCTCTTCTTTCCTTACTTTTGCCCTACTGCGACTGCCTCTCACATAGTCGCCTTCTCACACTCAATCGCTCTCCTCTCCCGAGTCACACATTTCTCTCGCTGTGTCACTTGCGTTTGCTTTACGTTTTAATCTTATTGCTACATATCTGTCGTTGCTAGGGGAGCATTCTGCTTTTGCTAATAAACAGAACTTGGTCAATCGCCTGTCCTCGTACCTACATACCTTCACTCGACAGCATCCCAGCCATGCGCACCGCAAGCTCTCTTTGCAGTACCCTCGCTGCTATTGCTCTCTCGATAACCTCCACATCTGCTCAAACATACAGCAATTGCAATCCTCTGACTCAAGGCGGCTGTCCAGCTGATTCGGCCCTTGGCAAATCAGTCGACATCGATTTCACACAGGGCGCCTCCGACAGCTTCACACCACAAGGCAATCCCACATATGGCTCGAACGGCGTTTCCTTCACGATCGCCAAGTCCGGCGACTCGCCTCAACTGACGTCAAAATGGTACATCATGTTCGGTCACGTCGAAGTCGTCATGCAAGCAGCTCCAGGTGCTGGCATAGTCAGCAGCTCGGTCCTCCAATCCGACGACCTTGACGAAATCGATTGGGAATGGCTTGGTGCACAGCCGAATCAAGTTCAGACCAACTATTTCGGCAAAGGACAGACCACTACGTACAACCGTGGCGCCTTCTCAAGCGTACAGGGGTCGCAGACGGGCACGCACAAATACACCATCGATTGGACCTCAGAGCAAGTCGTCTGGCAAATCGACGGAACAACTGTTCGCACCTTGACTCCCGCCAGTGCAGACAACCAATACCCCCAGACTCCCATGCAAATCAAAATTGGCGCCTGGGCAGGAGGCGACCCCGCCACCAACCCACCTGGAACGGTACAATGGGCCCAAGGTCCGGTCGACTGGTCTCAAGCTCCCTTCACGATGGTGGTGAACAGCATTTACGTGCAAGACTATTCCACCGGCACCGAATACACCTACAGCGGTACCTCTGGAACCTGGGAGTCGATCCAAGCTCAAGGCGGCTCCGTCTCCAGCGGCGGCACTCCCAGCGGCATCGACTCCAGCGCCCCTGCCGTCACCTCGACTTCCTCTGGTCAGCCTATCCCTTTCGATGGCACGCACAAGGGCTCTTCTACCTTCACGCCCTCGGGATGGCCCTGGGTTGCCTCAGGCACCACGCTCGCGACTAGCGCTTCTGTCACGAACACCAATTACCCAGGCCTCCCCTCGGGATGGACCGTCACTAGCTCGGGCAAAGTCGTGCCTCCGAGCTCGGCACCAGTGAGTAAGCCACTGATCCCCTCCTCCCCAGTAATTTCCAACTTGAGCACCTTCGCTAACGTGTGATCTTTTCCTCGACAGTCAACCTCCCCTCCCGCGCCCTCTATACTCTCCTCGTCAGTCTCAGTCTTGGCCTCGCCCTCCCCCACCGCCGGCTCCGGCCCCTCCGCTCCTGAAGGCAACACCGTCGTCACCACGTACAACCAGCAAGGCTTCCCAACGGTTGCCACTGTTCCCGTCGGCTGGTCCACCATGTCAAAAAGTTATGATTCCCAGGGCTTCCTCATCACTCCCTCCCCTTCATCCGCGACGGTACCTACCGGTGCAGCAGCGGCAGCGGCAGCGGAGAGTAGTCAGTCGCAGTCGCAGGGACAGTCTGTAAAGAGGGAGACGGCGGCAGCGCCAACCAAGGGAATTGCGAGGGGGTTAGGGATGGCGTGTGCCATTGTGGGCGGGGTTTTGATGTTTTAGAGGCTTCATTGACGAAGAAGAGATTGTGGGTACTTCTGGATCGGGCATGGATTGGGATCTGGGCAGGGCGCATTAGTGAAGGATTCGGGACATGGGAGATTTCCGGGAACGACTGATGACTTGCATAATGATGGACTGGGAAGCTAGAACGCTCCTTTAGAACTGAGGGCTTGCATTGCCCGGCTGAAGGATGGAAGGGCTTTTGATAAAGACTAATTTATGTAGATACAATGATTTCTGTTCCGCATGCTGAATTGCTGTCCGATTTAGTGACTACTGCTTCCATCAGCAGCGCGATGTCGGCAACTTCAACAACTGGAGGTTGGGAACGAGGACCATATATGCATTTCGCGTATCTCACCCATCTCATGCATTGCTACAGGAAATTCTTTTATAAACCTTTCATCACGTATAAAAGGTTATCTACGCGGCTAGCATACCTATCTTACAAGAGCTTGACTTGGAGGGTCTGACCAGAGATTCCTTCAAATTAGTCTGCCGCGAGCCTTCCTCAACCAGGTCCTTTCCAGTCGTCCAAATCGAAGGTCTCACATCCGCTCCGTGCAACCCTGGCATAGCATGCCTTGGAATTTCTGAGTTGCTCAAGGATCCTGCGTGATAGCATCAAGCTTTATTCTCTATGCCACAATTGTAAAGAAATGACCACCGATCCCACACACTCTCACTCGCTAGCCTGCAATGGCCTGACCGTTCTTGCCACAGACTATCTTCAAACATCCCCACTACGCTTTGGCATCATGACTTCCCCACTACCGGCCATAGCCCAACTGTCACTCCTGGCTCTGGCTGCAATACAATGTCGCTCCTCATTTTGGGCCCCACAGGCATGTGACAGTCGATGCGCTCAAAGCGTTGCAGTAGACGGACCAGAGTGTATTGCATCTCTGTCAGCGCGAATTGCTGACCAATGCAGATGCGCGGGCCGCCGTTGAAGGGAATGTAACTGCGAAAGCGTTCTGTCAGCTATATTCGTGCTTTTCAAGTGAATCAAGACAGGAGGCAGGAGTTTAGCAGAAGGGACTGAAATCACTTACCTCCAAGGCTTTGGCGTCCACTCCTCCCACCTCTCCGGCACAAACTTCGCCGGATCCAACCCGCCCTTCTCCCCTGCCGCGCTCCACTCCTCCGGGTACAGATCCGCCCGCCGCTGCATCACCAGCGTCGAATACCCAATCGTGCTCCCCTTCAGCACCCCAATCGGCTCGTCGCCATTCGGCCCTCCGCCATGCGGCAGCGTCGTGTCACGCAGCGCGACGCGCATATTGAACGGCACGACAGGGTACAAGCGCAGCGTCTCATCCAGGACATGGCGCAAGTAGCGCATGGCCTTGAGATCCTCGAACGAGGGCGCGCCTTCCGGGCCGACCGTCGCGAGGATCTCCTGGCGCAGCCGGGTCACGACGGCCGGGTGGCGCGACAGCTCGAGCAGGCACCAGGAGAGCGTGCAGGCGGTGGTGTCGCGGCCGGCGAGCAGGGTGGCGACGAGCTGGTCGCGCAGCACCGTGCGGTCGCGCGTGAAGGCCGCCAGGGCGTGCAGGAAGGTGTAGCCCTCGTCGTGCTGGCTGCGGTGGGCCAGCTCGGCGGGCGACAGGCGCAGAGCGCGCTCGATGAAGGGGTGCAGGAAGGCGTTCAGCGTGCGCAGGTGGCGCCGGAAGCGGGCGCGCGGCACCAGCGCGTTGAAGGGCCCCGCGCGCGTGATGACGGATTGGGTGTGCTGCACGGCGGCGAAGGCGTGCGCGAACTCGTGCGCGGGATGGGCCAGGCTGTGCACGGAGTGGCCCAGGAGGAAATCGGTGGCAGCATCGAGGGTGAAGCGGAAGAAGAGGTCGGCGATGTCGACGGGCTCGCCGGGCGTGTGGGGCAGCGCGGCGAAGAGGGCCTGCGTGTGCAGCTCGAAGCAGTGGAGGTCGGAGAGGCGATCTCTGGCGAAGAGCGGGCGTAGGAGCTGTCGTGAGGTGGCCCACGTGGAGCCATCAGTGGCGAAGATAGAGTGGCCGAGGAACTCGTCCCAGTCGCGTTGAAATTGTTCGCCTTTGCCGAAGTCGTTGAATTGGGTGGCTAGGACCGTCTTTGAGTTGTTAGAAGGGTAATTCTGACAGCCTTTGGCTTTTCTAGCCTATAAGAACTTCTCGTTCCCTGTAGTGATGCATCTAGAAAAGGAAGACTTGGCGACGAATGGATGACTTTACCTTGATGTTCTCTGGATCACTCGTGAAAATGAAGCTTACTCCGGCAAGCTTCGTCTGCATCGTATAAGGATTCTTCTTGTTGCCCCACGTATAGAACATCTTGTGCCATAACTCTAGATTCTTATGCTGGCGTAGATGCTGGATGCCATCCCACATGACATCAACACCCCAAGGGATATAGTTCGGACGCTGGGGTGGCTCATGCCCAAGTTTCGCCAGACGGCGCGATCTGAAGAATCCAGAAATAGACGTGTATGCTAACAGAGAGAGTGCAACGAGTAAGAGAAGGTTGAGAAGCGTGGCATGTTGGAGGAGTTGGTCAAGCATAGTGGGCTGAGTAACGGTGCTTTCTATCTTCAAAGGCAGTAGAACGGAGATGCTACCTTTTCAAGTCGTGCAAGGGCAATGAGCACACAGCCCTCAAGCAGGCTTGACACAGAGACAACAGTGAATTGACAGTCAAGAAATATGGGAATTCTACCGTGCCACAGATTCCATATCTCACATGCGACGGCCGAGGAAGCCGAGCGGGCAGATGGCTTTCCCTCTTTGCCACATTGAGCGACTGCTCCATTCACGTTATTGCGGGGCACAACCTCACGAGCTTGCTTCGGGCAGACCCTTCAGGGCAAGCCGGTACCAAGATATACTCAGTAGATATGAGGCATCTTTGAAACGGAGATCAGGAATAGACATATCCGTCTTGGACTTGGCACCAAACTCAGCCAGGCGGTAGAGTTCGTGGTCGAATACGGCCAATATGGAAAGTGCTTCATGAATGGCCGCAGTGCAACAGAAATTGCCAGGACAATACGAATTTGGCTTGCCTACCTAGATTCACGTATTCTATACTGCACGCTACATGAGGGAAATATATTTCGAGCGTGTTGTTGACGTGTGAGAAATTAGACGGTGTTTAGCTCGACCATTAGTCAGCAGCGAATACAGTGCCTAACGTCCCTCCGGAAAACCCGCTGTACTTCGACTTTAAATGATTATAATTTAGCGCGGACATCAAGCTGTACTATATTTCTTTAAGGATCTTATATGATAGCCAATTTTTAAACATTTAGGATATCTGCCACTTCTAAATTACGTTTATATTATCACTTTCTCGCCTAGTTCGCAGAGAGCCTCCTTCTGTACTGTAACAGACTTTCTTCCTCACAGCACTACTATTAGGCTTTTACCATTCTGTAAAATCCATGCACGGTCCCTACCCGAGACTCAAAACCTGCTATGATGATAGGAAGTCAGTATTAGCTTTGTACCTGCTGTCGCGCGCAAATTCATGCAAGTACTTCCGATCAACTAAAATACTCATTTTGGTTAGTATAGAACGAACCCGCACTCTACATAAATATTGCTCTGTAATTTATTTGTGATGACTGTAAGGCTTGTGGCTGTGCAGAGTCTTTACTAAGCACACGGGGTATCATGAAATCCGACTCGGGATTGTGAGCAGAATTGAATTTCAAAACCCTTATTAGGGGCTGAGTACTGGCCTATTGGCCGAGAGACACAATCTAGTATTTTAACCAATTAACGCGTGCAGTCTTGACATCGCAACCAGCTTCTCACGCAGCTATCGTACAACTTTGAGATGCGGTACAACGCACGATTATATCTACCTTGATATTATCCGTGGAATAGCTATACACTATCGCATTACCCTCGAGCTCCGTAGACCTGACGTTGGTACCGCCGTTGACCGAGCGAAATAGACGCCCAAAGCCCACCACGTCCTCATGCTTCTCGGGTTCATCACAACTGATCCGTACTGGGTGCCGGCCGGATGTCTAGTAAAAGCGTCTTGAAAGAAATAAAGCGAGATAGGAGAAGTATAAAGTAGGACGGAGTGGGTGGGCGGGTCTTGACCGTAGTGGGTATGGCAGTAGACGACCGGCTAGCATGATGTAGAGCGCCAAGTTTGAAGCCTGCGCTTCGCTTAAGTATCACTAACAGAATGCCGTCGCTGCAAGCACATACGAAGGTGGAAAGGCTCAGCATATTTTGGTGAGGTCGGATAGGCGTGGGTTGTTCTATTACACAGTGTCTGCTAAATGCGATGGATCGAAGCTGTGACCTAAAAAAGAAGCAGAGCGTTTTTGTAGTGTTTGAAGTTCAGTGTGCAAACTTACAAAAAGTCAAGCAGAGCAAGAGTTTTGTGAGACTAAAATATTTACCTCTATATAATATTGACGAGAAGATAAATAAGCAAAGACTAGTTCAAGCTATGCGGCTCATTAACAGATAAACACTTCAAACTCATATAAACTTCAACTTAGCAGTTAACTATCGTAATTTACAGTTTCTGTAGTTTGAAAACGTCGGTCGCCAAGCACGATGCTATTAAAACAATATTAGTTGCATGCTATGTGTGCTATCTCTCTAGTCCGAGAGTTTCGATGTCAACTGGGTTATCAAAGCCCGCAACCACCGCGGACAGCTTGGAGTACCGTTGACTTGACCGCCCGAAAACCGCCTCGACACCCTCCAATGCACGCTTGTTCATCTCTCGGGCTTGCTCTAAACGTTCTGTAGAGGCATAGAGCTGGCCAATATTCTCAAGAGTATCCAGGGCAGGAATGTAGATCTTGGCTTGCAAAACACCCAGCGACTTCTCAAATCCTTCCAGAGCCTGCTGGTATCTCTGCCCAGTCTCTTCCAGCTTCCCTTGCTTCATAGCAAGAAGGCCTAGGTTGCTGACTACCTTCAGCGTAAACAGATGCTCAGGACCGAGGGCCCTTTCGTGCCCTTGGAGTACACGCTCAAACATCTGTTCAGCCTCAGTGAGCCTGTCTTGGTCCATGCACAGCTCGCCGAAGCTATTGACCACCTCAAGCGTCAAGGTATGCTCGGAGTTCAATGCTTCCTCAAATCCATGCATAGCTCGTTGATAAATTTGCTCGGCCTTCTTGCTATTACCTTTCTTCTTAGATAAATCGCCCAATTTGTGAACTGTTTCGAGTGTATCAATATGGTCCGGTCCGAGTACCTTCTTACGGCCTTGCAGCGCTCGATTGTACATCTGCTCCGCCATCTCTAGCTTGCCCTGGTCCCTATAGACTGTGCCTAGGTTATTGATCGTCCTAAGTGTCTCATTGTGGTCTGGTCCGAGTATTTTTTCCTGGCCTTGCAGTGCTTGATTGCGCATCTGCTCCGCCATCTCTAGCTTACCCTGGTCCCTATAGACTACGCCTAGGTTATTGATCGTCCTAAGTGTCTCAATGTGGTCTGGTCCGAGTATTTTTTCCTGGCCTTGCAGTGCTTGATTGCACATCTGCTCCGCCATCTTTAGCTTGCCCTGGTCCCCATAGGCTATGCCTAGGTTATTGATCATCCCAAGTATGTTAATGTAGTCTAGTCCGAGTATTTTTTCCTGGCCTTGCAGTGCTTGATTATACATCTGCTCCGCCATCTCTAGCCTGCCCTGGTTCCAGCAGAGATTGCCCAGGCCATGTAAAGCCCATTCCATTCCGTCTATATCGGCTACACCTTTTAAAACAAATTCATAACATCTTGCTGCATGTCCGAGTAGACGCCGTTATAATATTGAAGAATGACGGACAGATTCTTCCGGCACGTGCGAAGCTATACAATTCAAGGCTACTTTTGCCATCTGAAGGTTCCAGTTCCGATTTACAACGTGTATTGTCCATGAGTGAACGCAGCCATGCATGCTGTAGCCCTCGGATTCGAGACCGATTTCCTTAGATGACATATCGGCTTCCGCCAACCCGTGGTCACATATCAACCTTACTGCGTCGGTGAACTCGAGTTCGTCTTCCGTGAGTTGGCTCAGCCATTCCGGAGCATCAGAACAACCTTTTAAGAGCTCGAACCAGAGGTCTTGATTGTCGAAGTACGCCCACAACTCAAGCAGTCGCGCTGAAAGCTCGTTCCGCTGCTTGATATGGTCGAGCGACAGTTGCCATGTCGTATATAGCGCCCGGTGTTCGTATGATTCTAGCTCTGGGCTCTTCTGCAACAGCCGCAGCCATGATGCCTTGTAGAGGCGAAGGTAGTCTTTTAAACTTGTCGCGACCTGGCTGAGGTAGGCTCCAGCAGTGGCTAATGCTAGAGGGAGACCATCTAGCTCTTTAGCAAGCGCCGCAGCATCCGCATCTACAGATTTTAGCATCCCTTATCTTCGGATAGAGTGGTTGGGAATTTACCTTGAGCAGTAATGTTTCTCCCAGATGAATTAGAGAGGATCTGTACACTATTACCCAGGTCATCAAGCTTTTGTATCGGGATCTGACGGCCCAGCTTTACGGCTGCAAGCCTGGTTGCGATGAGAACTGAGCCATGGTACGCTTCTGGAAGAAAGCGGTGGATGTCGACTACAGTGGGGTCGGTGACTCCTGGCAGCTTGGGATTGTCGTAGTTGTCGAAGACCATGAGCCACCGAGTATTCGTTGCCTGATCGAGCCAGCGCTTGACTGCTTCAACCACTTTGTTGAGATCCTTCTCTTCGTCAAGATCTCCTAGCCCGCTTAAGAGGCAGTTTGTTGCAATCCTTCTCGCCGCTCTGGCAAAACTCTGCTTGACTGAGTTGCTGTCTTTGATATTGATCCAGAAGATGGCTGAAAAGTCGGCCCGATGACGGACAGCGTATGCGATTGCCAGCTGCGTCTTGCCTATGCCGCCGAGACCGTGGAGAGTGACAGTCTGGCGACCGTCACCTGAGCGAAGGATTTGGTCGATCTGGACTAGCTCTTCTTCTCTCGCTACGAAGTGCTCAGTCTTCGACACTCCAGAAAGGCTGAACACGACTGAAAAGGTATTATCATCGCTCTTTTCTGGATGTGCATTAACATAGTAGAAGCTACAGTCTGGTATTGTGCCTAGTGGTCTAAGTGCTTACTGTGACTTCGAGCTAGTACAAGTCCATGGGCGGCCTCAACTGTTGATTGAACAGCGTCCCCGACAATCTCAAAGTCTTCCTCAGTAGGGCTGCCGAATTTGTTCATGTTAAAGTGCGTCCGCGACAAAGAATGTTTGCTAGTCTCATCGGAGAGATCAAGACAGCCAGAGCTCTCGCTAACCACAAATCTCTGCAATGGTGGTCAGCTTGAAAGGACATACAAAACGCCGACGAGCGTACCGTCCGATCCTTTCCACCCACAATCCTTCCAAAATTACTCGATTTTATCTCATAAAAGCACGCCACCCGGGTCTTGTTGGCATTTCGTCGTGTTTTGCCAAATTGGTCGACTAGATCTTGAAGAAACTCGTCTTCCGGCTCCAGAATCCTCAGTATCTCTGGCTGGATGTTGTCGTCATAATATTCATTTCGGGCCGCTGCGAGCATCTCTGTCTGGCTCATTCCTCCAGCTCCTCTAAACGGCGTGCCGAGGAAGATCAGGCCAGTCGTTGACATAAATACGCCGGGCCAGTCGTCTTCGTGGGCTCGAGCATCGAGAAGAGCCTGTCCAGCGTCAGCCTGGTCCATCTGATCTAACGGAGCCTACTTACCTTCAGTATGACCAATCCGCCAAAGCCATGTGCGATTAAAATGAGCGGTCGGTACGGGAACGCCTAGAAGCCATCTGCGAGTCAGCAGTGTTAAGAGACCTTTGGGGGAAAGCTTGCACCTTTCTCTCCCGCTTCAGTGCTGATAGCAGTCGCTGTGCAACTGTAGACGTCCTCTGCCGCATCGCGGCTTCGCCGAATCAATGTGACTGGTATCCGTATCGCATAATCCGGGCATTCGGCGCCAACACTGGCAGCATATCTTCCTGGGCAAGCCAGTTAACCCACCGCGGGGTGTCCTTCGTGCCGACATTTTTGCACCAACTATCGTCTGGATGGGCTCCGATGCCGTGGATCGCGACGATGCTACGCCGTGTGAGTAGACTCTCAGGCAGGCACGGTGTTTGGAACAATATACTTAACAGTCTGAGACGGGTCTTCCGGGGGCTCACGGAGCACCTTGAGGCCAATCTCTTCATCTGTCACTGGTCGGGCCTAACCGCATCAGTATTGGTGCAATTCATACCTTCCCGCTGCGTAACCACTCACCATCGTTCGTCTAAAACGCTACAGGGCTTGGAAGACGCTTCTTCTTCACACTAGAAAGTAGAGTAAGGAGGAGATGGTTTGAAGATTCCGTCGCGGGGGATCAGGCTGAGGCGTCAAGACAACGGGGTCTGCCTGCATGAGACACAGCCTAGGGGGCCAGGCTGAGACAAAAAGCTTCTGCCTTCTATGATACCTACCACTATACTTAAGCATACAGGATCCGCAAATTCGAGTAGCATCATTTGATATTACCACGAAATCCAACTACCTGCTGCTACCATGCTACCGTTTTCTAAGCCCAACCAGCTAGTGTACAACCTGGAACCTAACAGAACTACCAAACCTGAACAGATGACCGTACCAGGCCAGCCGCTACTCGCACTCCACGACTCCGCCGGCGTAGACAAACTCCTTGTGAGCGAGCTCTATGCCCACGATCTTGAGACCATGGCACCACGACTCTGGATTATGACCACTTTCTCCAGCGCGAATATCAATTCCCTTCATCGACAACAGGTTAAGGGTCGCGAGATCGTTATCACGGAAGACCCCCGGCTACACCTAGTCTGGGAGCACAACCGCGTCTTCATCAAACCCATCCCGAGATGCCTCCTCTCGCATGAGTTCTGGCGAATGTACTTAGACAAGAGTTCCGATCGCCTGGGCGACAGCCGAGAGCGTCTCCACAGAGTTGCACTGGGATTTCTAAGGACATACCAATACCTTATTCAGCACGAGTCGGACCTGAGGATTGCGCAACAAGACAAGCTCTGCCTCATCCCTCAATACGTAGACTGGCCTTCCTTCTGTCGATTCGCATCAGGACTAGCCAACATCCAAGACGCTGATGTATCGGGCCGATACTGCTACGGCGAATTGAGATTGACGCGACTGAACATCTACGCTCCTGTCTTGCTGCGTAAGTTCCATTATGAGCAGATTTACGGACAATATAGCGACTTCTTTGGCCGGCTGTTCGGCCCGGTCCTCTTTATCTTTGCGATAGTCTCTATCATACTTAACTCGATGCAAGTGGAGCTGGCGGTTGAGCAGTCGACGGCCGCACAGTGGAGGTCATTTTGGATGGCATCACATTGGTTCAGCATCCTGAGCATAGGAGGAGCGGGCGTCATCGCGGCCTGGCTTGCTCTTCTTTGGCTGTGGATGTTTCTCGACGAGTGCGTATACGCCGTGCGACGCAAGCCGGGAAAGAGACGGAGATACTATGGCCAGCCGCCGTGCTAAGTACGTTCGCGATGTGGCCTTAGAGGCTAATCTGGATGCTCAAGATGTCGGTTAGGAGAATTGCGGAGAGTAACACTCGGACCGTATAGATTGGTCTCGCATCTAGCGCTCGGTTCCTCCGCCCGCAACCCAGATGCACCATCGTTTCCAGTACAGTAAACAGCATAGCTGCAAATATAATTACTTGGATTTCGCTGTAGGTCGTTTTTGCTTACGTGGACTTTGATAGGACCGAGTATGCTTAACACAACACCTGTTTTATATATATTACAGACATTTTTAGGCAAAATAGCTAGATCTTATAATATACTTTTAACTAATTATATTAGATTATCATGTCGTGTTTGTGTAGCTATTATACTTGTTCTAATACATCTGCGCCACTGGGCCGTCCGCGGCTCTTCTAGTGCCTTAGCTGGTACTGACAGGCTCGCCTCTGCCTCTGCCACAGCATTCTTCGGCTTCCGACCACTTCTTTGGGTTCTTTACTTGCTTCTTTCTCGGCACGCTTTCTTCGCGCCACCTCAAGGTCCTCGAAACTCATTACTCTCGCCTTGCCTAATACCATTGACCTCGTCGATCGGCGAACCTTGGCGTCGTTATTTATCTTTATCTTGGATAAGAATTTATTTTGATCTTGAAGGAGGACTTGCTTGGCAAAGGACATTTGGGCGGCACTTGCGAGCTTCTGTACGTGTTTTTGTATGCGCTGTTTACTTCGGTGGTCATTGAGCGCACAAGTGTCCTGTTTGATTAGATCATGCAACGACGTAGGAGCTTCGGTTGTCACGGGCATTACGGGCGTTACAGGCGTTGCAGGCGTAACAGGCGTTGCAGGTGTTTGCAGGACGTCATTCTGCGAGGCCACCATCTCGTTTAGAACAGTCAGCTCAGGGGGTTTTGGTGTATCTCGGAGTACTCTCTCTGGGTTAAACGGAAACAAACCAGTCGCAGCCCATCCAGCTTTGATGTTCCTTGTAGTCAAAGTCTTGTTCCTAGCAGGCTCGTATAGAGAAGTAGGATGCTGCTTACCAACTACGTCTAGACCTCCTCGATATAACCGCTCGACCTCATCACGATAGGCCGCCTTTAAGGGAGCGAAGACACCAACATCGCAGGGCTAGAGCTCGTGAGAGGTGTGCGAGGGAAGACGGCATAGACCAATGTTATTTTTAAAGCAGTGCTCTAGTATCTCAAGTGTCTCGTGTGTGCTGAAGCCGTCGCAGATTAGTACCCGTGGTCTTTGGTTAGCTTGTTCTCTGGTTTGAGGATCAAAGACACGCTTAAGCCACTCTAAGCTGATTTTAGAGTCGTTGTAGCCATTCTCTGAATGGGCAGAATGCCATCCGGTGGTTTTATGTGTTGTCCAATTGCTCCAGTGGGTTGAAGCTGGCCAGATTATGAGAGAAAGTAACAATCTAGCGTCCGCGCTTATACACTCGATAGCAGTAAGCATCGTACGCTTTACACCTACACCTTTGTAATCTCGTGGGTCGTCCTTACCTATAAAGACTTTGACGGAGCCAAGCATGCTTAACATAGCCCCCGTCTCGTCCATGTTGTAGACATTTTCTGGTAGAATGGTCGGATCCTGTACCACTCTCTTGATCACGTTGAACCATTCAGTGATCTTCACGTAAATATTATTCCCATGGTGTTGCCAGTCCATCGACCTAACTCTTCTTGCTTTGAGCTTAGAACGACGCTTCTTGAAGGCTCGAGCCCAGTTCTTGCCTGGGGACTTGATCAGCTTAATCAGTTCGCTCGTCGTAACGTTGGACCGCTGGCGGGCGATACTGAGGGCTAATGAAGGTATATGCTTTATGCGCACAGGATATCCGAGATCAGACATCACAAACAAAAACGTGACAAGAGCTTTCTCTTCTTCCAGAGTAAGGTATCGCTGGCGCTGAGCCTTTTCTTCTTTGGAATCTGGAGAAAGACCTTGCGCCAGTACTTGGCTGGCTTGATCCATGTTGGTCGTTGGTTACTGCCTGTCAAAGCCAAAATAGCCAGCCTGGGCGCGCAGATCATTCTAGAAGAGCGCCAGAGGCTAATATCAGGAAGTCTTACAGACCTTTCGCTTCGGATAAATCCGGCATACATTTTGCCAAGGGCAAGGGTCTCTAAGCCTTACAGGTATCTTCTTTCAGAATGAGGATATTGATCCAAAGTTCCGAAGTCGAGTATCCCCTCTTTGACGGAATTGCAACAGGGGCGAAAAGCTTACGCATTTTGAGATGGCTCGAAAGAGACGATCAATAGCAATACCAAAATTGCTGTAATTTTCAAGCTAAATGCTGGTTACCTAGAAAGAAATGCACAAAGAATCAAGCTATCTTTATTATAATTTCATAGGATAGTTAGGAAGAGAGATGAAGTGCTTAAACGATGGGCCTCTTCCGGCACGGAAGGGTTTCCGCCACCTAGGGGGCACAGTGATATTGACTTGCTTCAACCGCTCTTCCTTCACTGCTACACCTGATCTTGAGATAGATTGACACAGAACTGCAATCCTAAATGCATTACTTGTGTCAAATATCACTGCTCTCCTGATACTCAGCTGACTGGAAGTGCCAGGTCCTCCCTATGTAACCTCTCTGCCTATCCTACGCACCTCACGGCACAAACCCCATCACCTCGCCCTCTTCGCTCCCCTTCCCCCCCTTCCCCCGCCTTTCCCGCCACCC
>JAGFVP010000155.1:0-66217 GCA_021031095.1 Bathelium albidoporum
CCCTTCCCACTCTTCCCACTACCGCCCTCACCAGCCCCGCCATCCACCCTTCCTCCTCCACCTCTCCAACCAACTCCCCGATGCCCACTCTCTTCCCTGCCTCCCACCCAGCACACACCCCACGCATATCCAGCCCTCTTGCCACCAACCCGCGCAACACAGCGTGCCACGCTCCCAGCCGCGCCGCCGCCGTCGGCAGCCAGCACCGACCTTTTGCGGTCTCCTCAAAGGCACATAGTGCCGTCCAAGCGTCGTGGCACTCGGCGGCGGAGAAGGGGATGGAGGCGAAGACGGCGGCGCGAGTGAGTTTTGAAGGAGAGGAGACGGAAGAGTTGGTGGTCGTGCTGGTGGGGGGGCTGCTAGATTCGGGGCCGGACCAGATGGGTAGGTGGTGGATAAGGTGGGATTGTGCGGTGGCTGGGGAAGGGGGCTGGGAGAGGAGCTCGAGGGTGTGGGCGCAGGTGGCAACGGCGCGGATGCCAGGTTGATATTCGAGTGGGGGGTGGGAGCTGGAGGAGGAGTCGGAGGGGAGTGGGACGTCAGTAGTGGTGGAGGCGGGAGGAAGATAGGGCTCGGTGAGGAAGACGGAGTTGGAGGTTTGGACTTGGCGGACCTGGAAAGTTTGCGTAGGCGTGCAGAGAACGGCGTGGGCGGAGGAGGCGGGGCTGGGTGTTGTTGGGGAAAGGGGAGGAGCGGAGGATTTGATCTCGATTCTGGGAGAGAAGTGAGCTTTCTTGGGAGACTTCATATTCATCAAGACCAGTATAAGAGGAGCAACGGACATGGGTGGATTTGACGATGCAAGAAGCTCCAGAAGGGCAGGAGGAAGTTCAAGCAGGCGCACGTTTTGCTGCACATGGGCAATAGAGAGAGGAACTCCTTTGTCTGGCTGAGAAGACATCTCGGAGCATTTTCTATACGGAAAGTGATAGAGGAGCGGGATCAGGGGTCGAATGTGGGGCTCCTTTCACAGCAATTTTAGCATGAGCAGAGCGAGTAGCTCCTCCTACGCCGAATTTCGCCACCCAGGTGTGAGGATGCAGCTATAAATGTACCGTTCACAGCAATTTTAATTTGCCTAATTGACTGAAGGGCTTCTTCTACAACTGATTAAGCGTTATAATTTCACTGGACGGCATGGTGAGATTCTATATATATTCTATCGGCTGCTGGACTGACTGTTTAATACTGGACATAACGAATCTGCTTCATTCTCCAACTTTTCCCTCTTCCTAAGGTTTATGCATATATACCAACGGCCTACCTAAGTATGAGACGAACAAGTCTGGTTGAAGCTGACATGCAGCAAACCTTAAATCTGGGTAGGTATTCTGCCTGCCTCCTTACTAACACCAGCTAGCTAATACTAGGTAGACATAGGTACCCAGCTAGACATATATATGTATCCCTAATAAGACCAGATAACTGCGAATATCTGGCTAGGCATCTACTTCATGGTAGTCACATCGGTATGACAAGGAGAGATCCTATCATAGTTAAGGTAGGTACTGAATTCATGGCTGCGCAGCTAAATCCGAGCTTCTCTCAAAATGGGTATCTCTACTATATTGTGCGTAAAATCATCAAGCAACGTATCTGTGTAGCGATGAGAGCAACAGAAGCTGAGCTGATTTTTCAATCCCAATCAGCATCCTCATCTCCAGCAATAGCACCTCCACTCTTCCGCTTGCTCAGCGAGGGTCTCGCTCTCTTTTTCGGCTTGCTAGGTGTCGCCTGGAACGACACCGATCCCTTCCTCTTCCTGCCCTTGCCTGTGCTGGGCGGCGCGGACCCATTGCTGTTGCCGTCGTCACTGGGCGTTTCATATCCCGCAGCAGCTTTGGCCAAGTCCGCCTCTTCATCGTCGGACGCGACCTTGACTTCGTCGTCAATGGAGAGGAGCTTGGCGAAGGCTCTGCATTGCTCTACCATTGCTTCGTGTGAGTTGAGAGAAGCCATGATATCCGAAGTCTTTTCCCAATACCGGTCTCCCGACACGCCCTGAGCTTTGGTGGGCGCTTTGTTGAGGTCTTTGATGCTTGTTTTGTTTTTGCCGTCGCGCTGCTTCTGGAGTCCCCAGAGACGGCGAATGAAGGTGCGCGTTTCCCAAATGAGGGACAAGATCATTGATCCAATTGTCAATTGCCGCAAGCGCTGATTAGTAATGAAAGTGTTGGTTGGCCCCGCGGCGTTTTGCACTTGAATCTCGCTCTCTCCGGCTTGAGATCCGAGCTTGACGTGTTGCATTTCTGTCTCGATTGCATGAGCGATACCCGTTCCCGTAGTTGCAACCGTCTTTTCCATGCAGTCCAAAAGATGTAGTATTTCATCGACCCTGGAATAATCAAAGAAGGCCAAATTCTCGACAGAGAAGCGAGCAAACATTAAGTGCGACGGCGGGTCACTACTAATGTCGAGCTTGTGAATGTCAAAGTTGATCCTGGTGACCATGTTGGCCAAAAACTTCTTGCGTGCCTTGCCGTTGCCGAGCTTTAAGACTTCGAAGGTAAGGCGAAGCTTTGATGCATGAGGCTGAGAAGTGGCTCCGCGTACATCCTTCACAGTATCTTTCTGGTATAGGAAGGCCTCGTAGACTGCTTTGACATATTCCTTGTCGAACACACTTTCGTGTTTCTGATTCAAGTTGCGATGTTCCTGGAAAGCGATTGTGGCGATTGCATGAGTGGGTGATGTTTCGAGCGCAACAAGCGTGACACCTGTCTCCTTCGGATGAACAAGGCCCTGACGGTTCACGCTTGCGACAATTTGTGCTGCTGTGGTTGCTAGTTCGTCCTGACTTGCGAGCGCAATTCGAAGAATGTACTGCAGCAACTGTTGTGCAATCGTTGTGGCAACTCCATCGTTATCATTCGCTCGAAGGGACTTGCCCAAGCGCTCAGCTCCATTCACAATTCCTTCGCCTACAGCGATTTCTGCGCCACTTTCAGAGCGCTTCTCTTCCTCGGCAAACAGCTCTTTGATTCCCGTGAGAGCCGTCAGCTGCAGTCGTCGATCTGAA
Organism: Bathelium albidoporum; assembly: GCA_021031095.1. Taxonomy (NCBI): domain Eukaryota; kingdom Fungi; phylum Ascomycota; class Dothideomycetes; order Trypetheliales; family Trypetheliaceae; genus Bathelium; species Bathelium albidoporum. The sequence continues at coordinate 3,020 of JAGFVP010000155.1, forward strand.
CTCCGGAAAACTGCCTCGACGATATTGCTGATATCCGGACGCAGGTACTGCTTGGGCCAAGAGCGACAAATCTTGCATATGGTCTCCAAGCTCAAGTCCCGAATCGCAAGCGGCTGTTTGGAGGCTACGTAAGGCCGGATGACATCAATGACCAAGGTAGCGACGGATTTACCATCCCACTGAGGAAATCTCTCTTTAAAGAGTCCATTAGCTTCGTCAAAGTCGCATACATGGAAAAAAGATCCTGCTATGTTGAGAAGTCGACCGATTTTCTGTGCCGTCTTATTTTGCGGTTCCTCGCCCAGATTGGCATTGCATAGACTGTGCAGTTGCTGAAGCACAGAACTTGCCATTCGAGCAAGTTTCGTCGTATCCTTGATGACGCTGTCAATCGTCCAAAGACACAAAGCAGCTTCGTCGAGATCCATTTTCGTAAGCTTGGATAGATTTTCCAGTAATGCTGTATGAACGGCTTTGAGAAAATCATGTTGCATGCTAGATAGGTATGGAAACACCCATCTGTAGATGGCAAGCACGGCCCGAAATACTGGACGGTCATCATTGGTCTGCAGATTCTGTATGTAGGGTTGCATCACTTCCAATTGTTTTGCAGAAAAGAGTTTCGGTTGAGCTTTTGCAAAGACAGTCAATGTCTGCAGATAGTCAGCTGCAGATGGCCTCTCAGCACTGGTGCTATTCTCGATAACTGCATCCACCATCGTGGCAACTAATTCCTTGCACACATTCGACATTGCAGCCGAATTCTTTGCATTTGATAAGAGAAGGCTTTTCACCAGGGATTCCAGGGTATGTGAGGCTGAATTACCTCGTTGTGCTGTCTTGACTACAAGAACCGCATGATTTTCAAAGGCCACCTTCTTTTGAGCAGGAAGATCTTGGACAGAGGTCAGACCGATGTATGGTGTGAACCATATTTCTTCGAAAGTTTGCCGGCATAGCTCACAAACACTCTCTTCGAGATCAGTCATTCTTTGCAGCAGCGCTTCTGCAATACTAGCGCGCATATCTTGATCTTCGTTGCGCAGGTAAATTTCTTTGAGAAGCTTGATACATCGCTTGCGTACGCTGGCTGCGCTATCACCAGCACGTGGGATTAGTCTACCATAAATGTTGCGATCCATGCCCGGTCTTTTTGAGAGACATTTGCCGATTAGATTCAGCGCGGAATCTCGTACAAGAGAAGAATTGTCTGAAAGGCATCGGAAGAATGTCTGGAGGATAGGGATATCCTTTCTGTCTAAGATCGATTCATTGCTGTCGAGCAACTGCGCCACGCTTTTGAGGCCTCTGTTTTTGAGCGATGCGGACTCGCTGGTCAGCGAGTTAAGAAGCGTATTCATAACGTGTCTGGAGTATCTGCAGAAAGGCAAACTCCTACTGCGCAATGCTGATGCGAGGCGTGCACACTGGTGAGCAATGGGCTCGAATGTACTAAACGGTCACTTAGTCAAGTCGTCTCGTGCAAACATTTATAAGTACTCACTACTCCGTCTCAAGCCACTGGGGGTCGCGGACCATTTTTCTCAAGTTGGCTGCTAGAGATCTAAATTGATCAAGACTCTGATCTTTAACGGATTTAGCGCGATCGTATGCAGCCAGGACAGATTCAGCCCAATGAATGATCTGGAATCCTCTTGCACTCCTCAACTGGGCTTCTCCAGAGCTTTCGGACTGCAAGGACTCGAGTGCCACGCGAAATGGGCCATCAAACGAGAACACATCCAGCTCGTTTGCATTATCATCCAGTATTTCTTCCGTGATGTTCACCAAGCTCGAAGCTATCTCAGATTGGCTGGCATCCAAGCTTCGTTGCGTGCTTCGTATGTGATCTTCCAAGGTGAAAATTCCAGATCCCAGCAAGCCCATAAGGTCAAGAGCCATGTTTTGCGCTGGCACACTGCTGTTCTTCTGCATGATAGCAAGAAGATTTTGCATGAGTACTTGGAGCAACAGATCCGCTGCAGGCCAATCCGGAGAGCCAAGGACACTCATAAAGTCTTCGGTAAAAATGTCCAACAGATTGCGATATGGTTGGTCCCCGGATTTTGTCGCAGTCATTCCACGCTGGACAAGATATTGCACTACAATCTGAGTATTTGCACGAGCACTCTCATACTTTGGGTGAGCGACGCTCCGTAAGGCTTCCATTGCAGTCTCGACATCAACATCGAAATCAATATCTTGTTCGTTTTGAAATATAGCCCGACGGAGCTGTAGTTGAAGCGGTTCGTCGTCTTCCGACGTCTCATCACCAGATTCCGTAGAGTGCCCATCCTCTTTGCTTGATTTAGTGTGTTTACCTGGAACGGCTGTCGAAGACGATGACGCGCTCGTTTGCACAAGCTGCATGATGAGCGCGGATACCAGTTGAATAGGCTTACTATCAGCCATTTTGAAATGCCGAGCATTCTGCCTTGAGACGGGCAATCTTCCTAAAGACGTAAGGATATCTGTAATTATTACTGACCTCTGCGCTGAGTAGGAGGCGAAAACCCTGGCAACAACGTCCATGGCAGCTCGTCGAAGATCTTCAAACGTCTTGATCCCCACGACCGAGTCCTTTTCGTTTGGAGCGTTCTCGGCAAAGACGAGATCGTGGGTGAGAGCTTCGACCGATGTAACAGCCGATTCATCCACGTCTACCTTGGAAAGGAATTCGCCAAGGGCTTTCAGAGATCTTGACAAAGCTCGCACAAGCACGGTCAAGTCCTTACGTTGCTTGAGAAAGATCGCGAATGCATAGGAATGCGGGCCAGTCGATCGAGCCTCAACGATGGGAATCACGCATGTGTCCAAGCTATGTCTCAGAAGGTCAAGCACGCTTTTAACAAGACTCTCAGACTGTAGCTGCTTTTCTTCAGAACAGCCTGCCATGACCTTCAGGATAATTCTCGATGCTTGTAGTCCATGCTGGACAGACTCGATCCTGTGGGACCACTCATCAATCTCGGAGTCTGTCCATTCGCTCCCAATAGTAAGCCCAGTGGTATTGGCTACAGCAACGACATTACTAAAAATCTTCTGGACTCCTACCAACATCTCCACTGGAATATTGAGGATACGACCAGTTGAGAGAACTTTTTGGATGGCTGATTCCACTTTGTACTGCTCATGAGGAAGAACTACTGGGACATCGACGCCCTCAATAGTCTCCAGGGAAAAGTAATGTGCGGCTGCCCGTGGCACCTCGCCGGAACCTGCTGCCTGGATGGCATTTTCTGCTTCGCAAAGATTCTCCAACTCATCAAACAAGGCTTGCACAGCCGCATCCGCCTTTTCTCGCTCGTCTATGCTGAATGCGATAGCTCTTCCATCATTCTCGTATTCCTCTCGTTTGCGTTTCTTTGAAAGTGAGCCTGCGCTAGCCCCAATTTGAGCGTCAACTTCGGGGAAGCTCTCGTATTCCTTCCGTCCTGACTTTGCAGGTAAACTGGGGATCATGACCGTAGGTTTTGCAGGTGGGATGGACGAGGTTGGAGATGCTCGTGGTGTAAGTTGGACAGGAACGCTATGGACGCTATTATGCTGGAACGCGCCTTCGTTCTGGATGTGAGGTGACGGTCGCGCTTGCGCCGATGGGACTGTGGATGACGATGGCGTTGGCGAGGGTATAGGCGCCTGTTCAGGTACCTTGCGCTCCGGAGACTCTGGAGTGGGATCTTTTGTCGAGTTAACACTATACTTCTAAGTAAGAGCCTTGATACTCACATCTCCATGGCACCTTGGTCGTGCGGAGAGCCATTTTGGTAAATGCGCCCAGCTGCGAGCTGGATTTGTGGATGCCGTTGGATTGCGGCACAGTGTCTTTCGGCTGGGGGTTTTTTATGCCTTTCTGTGATGCGAGCTGCTGCTTGAACTGGCTAGAGTATCTATGATCAGCTTTGATTCTTGTGCTATCGAAGATCTTCATTACTATTCTGGCGGAGGCTCCCGTTTCAGCAGCTGTTGAAGATGACCGAGATGCTGTTGTATCTGGGAGCCTGTCGATTGTGAAGAGGTGATCTCTTGATTCAGAGAGCGAAGAAGAGCTCGACCAGCCTTCCGGTCTTCGTCCTTGAAGTGAACGACGGACGAAGGTGGTGGGTAGGCAGCTGGGATCGGTATCACGTCTGCTCATCTCCGTGTTAATCTCCCTTCATGATCGCTACTGTACGGATTTGCTAGCCATACCAGAGCTAAATGGGACGATCGACGTAAAAGGAGTGTATTGTATGGCTTCATCGGCCGTTGGGAATCGCAGAGGTTTGGTTCGATTCGGGTTGGCTCCCCAGCCAGCTCCCTGGCTGTTCATGGCGCTCCAAAGAATGTGGAATGAGGAAGCTCAGATGGGGTGATGACCTGACAAAGAAACAGAAAGTCGGAGGATTGCTACCCGCATTGCCCCACCGACCCACATGGTGACCATCTGCAAGCGAACTCAGTTGAGAGACGGGCAGACTTTCGATAGGTGTCGTGAGGCTTAGGTTCGTTTGACCGACAGGTTGGTCCGTTCCCCGGAATTCGCTAAGCCCTATAACTTCCTTCCCTTGCAGCGTGATCTAATTACCCAGTAAGGCAACTAAACCGAGCGGTCCTGCTGTATAAGGTGATACCTCTCAGTACTACTATTGCTGTTCACTCTAGCTTGACTCAACAAACGGGCATTAGAAGATTCAAAATTTTCCAAAGCGTACACACGTCAAGATCAGTTTTTCGCCGCGCCGTTCTCAAATGCGTTGCTTCCTGGGTTTTCTGCGCTTACGGAAGACATATCTGCAGAATCGTATAGCACCAAACATGACATAGAAGCCTCCCGAACACCGATGTATATCTTGTAATCCTGTAATGAAATTGCCTTCCCATCTAAGGCAACCTGTTTTTTTACAGCATCATCTTGATACTCCATCCTTGCCGTTGAAACAAACGTAGTGTACCTCGCCGTAGACCCATGCATCCGCTCCCTTCAATTGCGCCATGCCCAATGATCTCTCGTCCAAGAAGGAAAAGATCGATCAGAATAGGCCCTTTCACCTCTCATGCAGTTTGTGCAACCTCTGGAACAAGCACGTATTCCGTTTCCCCACTTTTTTCAAATTCAGCCATGTCCAACGCCACTACGATGCTCTCGCGCACCACTTGCTCCGGATCATTGACGAATTTCTTCAAAACATCCTCGACACCTTCCTCATCACCCAAGCTGCCCAGGGCCTCAGCAGCCTCGTGTCGCACCATACTGGCCTCCTTGCTGTTGCTCAGCGTCTCGATTAGACTTGGTATCGAAGCGGGATGCGACAGCTGGCCAAACACAAACGCAATTTCATGACGGAATAATGCAGATGAGTCACAGAACCCTCGGGCGAGTGCATGGATTGCTGGTACTGCGGTCGGCAAATCTGGCGGCGAAGCTAGGTCCCGGAGGGCGAACATGGCTCGATATCGAAGGAAAAGAGGAAGTTTTGCATTCAACAGTGTCGCTTCGAGGTCCGATATTGAAATCTGCCTTTGCGCTTGTGGCATCGGCGGCGCAGGGTCTATTGACGTGAAATCGCTGCAACCATTTTGTCAATATCACGCATGTATGCACCAGACCCAAAGACATCACAAACCTCTGCTTCAACATCTCACTCCTCCTCGCCTCCGAATGCTCCCACTCAATCCGCTCCACCGCAATCTCACACGTCTCCCGCACCACCTCCGCCTCCGCGCCCGCGTCCCGTATCCTCTTCAGCATCGCCAGACTCCCCTCGTCCCCGAGCGCCCCCAGCGCCTCCGCCGCCTCGTGCCGACACATCGCGTCCTCGCCCCGATCGGCCAGCACCGCGCGCAGATACGGCACCGATGTCAGATTGCGCGTCTGGCCCAGGCAGTAGGCCAGCTCGTGCTTGAGCAGCGCGGAGGGCGAGGTGAAAGCCGCGGCGATCGCCGCGATGGCGGCCCGGGTTCGCGCCGCCGTGGGCGGCTGCTGGGATGCGAGATCCTTGAGGGCGAACAGCGCGCGGAAGCGGCGGGCGAGCGGCTGGGATTCGGAGACGAGGGTGCGGCGGAGGGTAAGGATGGCGCGATCGTCGTCATCTTGGGCATCAGGGGATGGCGTGGAGGGGACGTTTGCGTCTGCCATTGGAAGTGGGGGAGGTTTTTGCGTTGGGTCGCAATGAATTTTTTTTTTGGGAGGCTCGGGATTTAGATTTCGAGGGCCCGTTGGTGGGGGTGCGACCAGCGGCCCTGCTAGCCGGTTTCAGTATTAGTGCCTTGTAGTAACTGAAAGTCGGGTACGGAGCGGGATGACCTCCGTACCCCCGCGCGCTCCGTACCCCACCTTCCTCCGTTTCCTTCTCTAAAGATAGCACTCAGGTAGGCAACACACCAGTGGATTTGCATGATGAAATGAAACCTGAATGGAATGACTCCTCACACTTGACGCTACCTTAGGTCACGGCGTATATATTTCCGTAGCCCACAATTCTAAATAGATGAGAATACAAAAGAAACATTCATTTATCTCAGCGTCCAGTTGAGCACGATTCCTCAGGCGTTAAACCTTTCCAATCTTATCACCATGTCAACGCCATACGCCGACCCTGTGTTTCGTTCATTTACAGCGGAACAAGCTCAGACATACGCCAAGGGTCGCCCCTCATACGTTCCAGAGCTTTACCAATTCATCTTCGATCATCATGCTTCTCATGGAGGCTCATTTCACAAGCTCCTTGATGTTGGCTGTGGTCCTGGAAAAGCTACACGAGACATGTCCTCCAGGTTTGATGATGCTATCGGTGCTGATCCCGGTGAACAGATGATTGAGCAGGCTAGGATGCTTGGGGGGAGCACGAAGACTGGAAAGCCAATCCAATTTGTCGTGTCATCCGCAGAAGGGCTCGACCAGATTGCAGGCTTAGAGGAAGGATCTGTGGACTTGTTGACAGCTGCAACCAGTGTAAGTCAACTTGATTAGTTTTTGAAATGAGAGGAACCTGCGTCAATTCGTTGAGAAGGGGAAAGAGTTGTCTGCTAAAGAGTCTGATTAGGCTCACTGGTTCACCATGCCCGAGTTCTGGCCGGTTGCTGCCAAGGTCATGAAGTCTGGTGGAACAATCGCTATGTGGTGCCCGGGACCTGTTCACTGCCGTACGTAAACCCAATTTCAGGGGCATAGATGAGGCAACCTCAATTTCATCCTCACAGACATGCTTGAATGCTAAAGCAATGCATTGATGTCCAGATCCCGCGCATCCCAGAGCTGCCATTGTCACTGAGAGAATGGAGCAACTTAGAACGGAGCAGGGTGGCGAAGGCGCCGTGAAGGGAAACCACACCATTCGGAACCAATACAGAGATCTCGAACTCCCCTGGCAAATCGACCCCCCTGTTTCCGCATTCCCTGAAGAAAAGTTTTTGCGTAAGGAATGGGACTACGACGATGACTTTGGTGACCGAGGTGACTTCCTCGGAGGATCGAGAATGGCCACGATTGAGCAAATTCAAGCAGTCCTGATAACCTCAAGCACGTTCATTCGGTGGCGACAGGCTCATCCAGATCTAGTAGGAACCGATGAGGACCTCCTCGTTAAGACTCTCAGGAATTTGCGGGAAGCAGCGGGCATGGCGCCAGACGAGAATGGCACGTTGCCACTGGGACATTCAACAACGCTCTTGCTCTTTCAAAAAGTTTGAAGATGAAGATGCTCAACTGATTTTTAAAATAGATAGAATACGTACATTGATAGTCCCGAACTCCAAGAGACACGGGAAGGGTACCTCCCCAGATAGTAGAGCTTACCCTAAATGCAACCACCATGAGCACGAGGCAGTGCCAAAGGTCCTCTGAGCAATATTCCCTTGACTCCGTTGGTAGCATTTACGCGGCTGGACCGCACGCATCGAGACACGAGCATTTCGTAGCGAAGACCGGAGAAGAGGCTGCTGCTTCCCCGCGGCAGCGCATGCTCACTAATGCACATGGCTGCATCAAGTAACCAACCCACTGCCATTGAACCGGTATTCCCAATAAAGCAGCACCCCACGTTGGGGTGCAAAGGGTCTGCACGTACACGAGCCATGGTAGTGCCGCACCGTTGAAAATTGTACCTCCCCAAAAGTCGTCCATGCGCGCAGTCGCACTACATCCAGCCATGTGGCGGCCGGTCGTTGTGGAGCGTGAAGAGGCGTTGTGTCTCGAGTGACCTGGAATTTCATCAAAGGGCGCAGGTGGCTTGCGGATCCAATATTCTGGGCCGGCAGCTGTGTCGGCGCCCTTTTTGGTGGACGTGCCAGGATTTAGAGACAAGAACAAAAAAAAAAAAGAAAAGGTCACCGATCCTTGACCCTTCAGGCAGAACAACAGTCAAAGCTTCTCTTCCTTTGATACCCAAATAACCCCTACCCAGTAAGGCACCTTTTATTTCGTGGGGCCCCAAGGATCACGTTCAGCCTCCCCTTGTACATGTTACGCACAGCGTAAGAACTCGTTCACAAAAGGTTTTTTTTTCCCGTACACATCCTCGTACAAGGAGACATCCGCTGTCGAGCACGCCGAAGAGGCATTGATATTCGCGTTCACGGACCATCTATAGCTGCAAGTTCTCCCACAAATCAGGTGATGGCCTTTGTCTTGTGAAGGAATCGAGCAGTGCTCGAATCGCCCCGTCCCGCTCCCGGCACTGGCCGCCAATTTGGCTCGCCCGTCCCTTCCCGTCGTCACGCTGTTTCAGCACGGCTATGCCGGGTGTTAGGAATCGGGGGCAGACCCACTTTGCTGTTGTGCTTCTGACCTCACTACTCACCCAAGGGATCGCAAACCGGCGGCGGTTGCCTGCCCAAGCCCATAGCAGATCTCCGCCCGGCTTGCGGCTTGCCGCAAGCTTTCAGCCATCCCCCGTACTTTGCTTTTTTGTTAGTGGAGCGGTGAATCCTGCACGGCAGTCACATATACGCTAGACGCCCTTGACAGTAACAATCTAGATCAGTTTAAGCAATTGTGGTCTTGCGCAGAGCATTGGACCATTCTATTCTGGTTTGTAGGAGTGCAAGCCATCCGTATCACTAAATCCGAGCTGAAGAAGGAGCGGGGGATCGAGAAGGAAGACGGACCAAGCAAATAACAAAGCTTTGTAATGTTGGATGGATATCATGTCGTGAAAACTTAGAAAGCAAGAAAGCAAGCCACTATATATGTACAGCGCATGAGCATCAAGTCGCTGAACGCATCAATCGCTAAGCAATGAGCAGCTTCCCACCATGCAGAGGCAAAAACTAATGCGGGTATGAGGTTGAACCATAAGCAATCATCAAGGATGTCTAAAATAAGAAGGCTCAAGAGGACAGTGTTGGTCGTAAATCATCACCGAATCGTAAAGCTGCCAATGGTCATGGCACCGTGACTGTAACTGTGGTAGGCGCATTCAAGGGGTTCAGATCGAGCTCTGCCAGCTTTGCCTCCACTGCTTTGAGAACGTCTGGATCGACGTTTGGTCGGACTTTCTTTGGCCTACAAGAAATGATTAGTGTCAGGAAAGTACCACTGAAATAAGGAATGTGAACGTACGGCTCGCGTTTACAAGTGTCACAACGCTCGTGTCCACATTTGCAAATCTTAGATTTTGCCAAGAAGCCATTTCCACACTTTTCACAGAACCATTTCACACGCGCTTTGGGTTTCCTGTAGACACGGTCTGGTGGCGGCGGCTGGTTTTCCTCCTCACCAGATGCATCTCTGGCGTAAGCATCTGGCCATCGTTTTGCCTTCTTGGGCTGTTGTAGACAGCGCGTACAGCGATTATGGCCGCAAGCTTGGCAAGTGCTTCGATTCGGAGGATCAAACATTGTATCGCACTTGTGGCAAAACCGGCTGACAGCCGGCTGCACCGGTTTGTGAACGTTGGTATCCTCCTTTCTCGCCCGTAATGCACCCGCCGCGCTGGGAGGCTCTGGGCTGCTCCTCTTTCCAGCTGGACCTGAGCCAGAGTCGGCGACCTGTTTTTTGGCTTTCTTCGCAGGATAGCGCGGACATTTGGTGCATCTGCGGTGATGACAGTTGACGCATGTCTTATCTGGACCAAAAGTCATCTTGCACCTGTGGCAGTTACGGTGAACGCGCATACGAATAGGTCGGTGGATCCTATCGGGGTACTCCTGAGTCCTACTCGAAAGAACTTCGTCCGGATCGATTGCAATGTCGTATTTGGCAAACAGCTCCTGAACACGCTCTTGACGGGTAGTGCTGCGCAGCGGAGGCAGTGGCTGTCTGCTGTCGTCGCCTTGAGAACCAGTATTGATCGGACTTCTTCCCTGTGTGCCCATGTCTGCTGGTTGTGAACTGGAACAGCGGGTTAGCCATACAAAACAAGATTAGGATCAGAGATTGATTTGTCTCTCGGTAAGTGAACAAGGTAAGCAAGTGATACTGTGATCGTAGGCAATAACGTTTCGGTAATTAGAACTTGGTAGTGGCTTACCTAGAGACAGATTCTTGCACTACTGCTGGACTTGCGGGCGCTGTAGTTGGAGCAGTACCAGAGCTTTCTCCAGCTTGAGTAGCTTGGGCCGTGGAACTCTTCCTCCTCATAACCGTTTTAACCCTCTTCACTAGATTGCCAATGCTGGCCCTTCTTCCACGACGGTCACCGCCATCGCCTGGCGCGTCAGAGCTCATGACGCAACAGGCTTAGAGAGGGAATGCTATGAGTTGCAGCATGAGATATGCGTGCGTAACCCTACGCAATTGGCCAGTCTAATGGAAAAAGAAAATTGACGATTCGGGGTCTCCGTCCTCTAGCCCTGTATTATGTGATCAAGCCAACAAGGTGCACCGAGGTAGACAACAAGATTGATGAAACGAAATCAGGCCCCCCGACGACGACCGAAAATCCAATTGGATGCTATGCGTGCAGTTGAAGGTAGTGGTGTCGAAGTCGAGAGGAGGAGGCAGAAGTCAATGGCTGCACAGAAATTGCAAGTGCAGCTTGGGATGGTCCACTCAAGGCCTCCCAGTCACGAGTCGATGGTGAATGCAAAAGGCAGCAGGCACGAGGCGTGCTCGAGGTGGTGAGGTGGTGAGGTGGGGATGGGTGATATTTCAGGCACTGGAGGTGAGAACCGAGCAGCAGGAAGCGACGTACGGCCGATCATCAGTCTGGGACACCCCAGGGATGCTCCCTTGCAATGGAGAGAAGGCAGTGGGTCTCGGAGCAGACAGGGCCAACTGTCAGAAGGATTGCTTGCCCGGGAACGGAGAGGGAATAAGGATTAAGGAGCAAGCAGTGCCGCTAAGTACAGACGATTGAGCGTAGTGGCAAGTATAGGCCGATTTCCCACGGGCTGCACGCTCAAGCAAGGTGGTGGGAGAGGTGCATGGTCAAGCAGCGCGGCAAACAGCGACGGCGGCCACTGGGGACCGGGGTCGGCGGATGATTGGTAGCGACCAAACCCTGGCGCTGGCACGGCTGGCCATTGGCCCGCCACCCTGGCCCGGCCACTTTCCCGCTTTGAGCGGCCAGACCCTTCGGCTTAGGGCGGCGACTCCATCCGTCCCGCAAGTCAAGCCGAGGCCGTATCCTGCCCCCCTGGTTCTGCCCGCCGCGCGCCTCGCACCAGGCCGAGCTAACGCTGGCGACCTCCCCTGGCTGGTCGCCGGCTAGCGGAAGCTGCCCCCATTCTAGCCGATCCCAGCCCGAGTGTCATCCAAGCTCGCTGCTGCGGCCGGGAAGATACCAGAAGACGCATGCCAGAAGCCTTTGACTGCCATTGAACACCACACTTTCCCCCGTTTCACGGCCTGGCCGAGCTGCCCTCTGACGCCCGCGTTATCCGCCAGCCGCGGACTGCGCTCCAGCGGTCCGGCTGCTCCCCAGTGCGCTCGGCGCCGCTCTAGCGTGCGAACAAAATGGGGGAGAAGCCCGAAGGTGTCGCCAGCGGTACCTACCGTGTTGAGCCAGACTGCCTGATCCAGGGCCCTGGCACCAGGTTTCGTCGGGGGCGGGACGACGATTGGGCCAAGGTGCCGCTGCCACGGTACTCGAATCGTCGCAACCGTCAGCGGGGGCCAGCTCCACGGCCCAACAACGACGATAAGGTAAGACGCTCGCTCGTAGACCAGCCTTCTGCTCTCTCTACCTCCTAGCTTCAGGGCAACCGCTAGAAAAGTATCGCCCTTCTCGTGTGCCCCACAAGACGCGCAGATGATTTCTTTTCAACCTTTTTCTAGACGTTCGGCTCCAATCTAAGTGTTTCCGGTGGCTTGCCGTAGTCGCCTAGGGGCCTGACCAACAGGGCCCGTTCTGCAACGACATGATTCAGAAAACAAACTAACATCAAGATCACGTCTCGGTTCGGACGGGAGATATGCTTGCTCTTTTTCCCTCTTTGCCCATGTTTGTGGCCCTCCTCCTCACGCTTGCGGTTCGCATCGCCGCGCGTCGTGGCATGAGTAGCGAAGGTGTCGTCAAGTCGCACGAGCACGAAACTTTCATGGTTGTACCAAAACGACTTTGGTGGAGCATAGCGGTCTGCTAGTGATACGCCACAATGTGTCGACAGCATGAGACATACAGCGCTACAGCTGATGAGGGACCATCGCTGGTCGTACAGTCACATTACGAGCGCAGAGCTTTCGCTCAGCTGCTCTCTCCAGAGGTGCTTGAATATGCACGAGGAATCAACTAGTCTCAGGATCGCAGGACCATCTCCAAAAATCCAACTCACATGCCACTTTGTGACGTGAACCACCTAATCGTGTGGCAATCGCGATGCGTTTGCATCGAGCACAGTCTGGATCGGAGTTTGTCCAAATTGTACCAACTGACCTTGAGAGATTTGGCCTAAATTAGACACGGCCCTAACGATGGACAGACACGGCGGCTGGGATGTCAGCATTTTGGAGTACATAAGCGAATCAAGCCTGGCATTAGGGCATGTCAGAAGAAATGTCGCCCCAAAAGCTATACCCAAATCATAAAGTTCTGAATTTATCACGATATCCCCTATCAAAATCCTGGCTATTTTATCGGCCGATTCTTTTCAATGAAAAGTATGGAAAAGAATTAAACTTGGGCTTTTGAATGAGAGTCTCCTTGGTCTGACAAGTAAGGTAGCCAAGGGAAACTGTCGCGCCAAAACTCCTTTATCAACCCACGGAGCCCCCCTTTAAAATCTTGGCTTTGTTATTGACTAATTTCTTTTCTTAAAAAAATCAGTAATGTATCAGGTTCACAGTTTTGACTGAGGGTCTCCTCGATCTAATCAGCCAAGGGATGCCGACATTTCTTTTGTCACCCCCTGTTGCTGCCTTCAAAACTGCCGCACTTAGCCGCAGGTCACGAAAGTCACCACAGCAGATCTCGGAGCTTTCGTAGATTGACCCCGAAGCTTATTGATCCTTCGAGATTGATTACTCGATCAACGCATGCCTCATTCTCGGCCAATCTCATTGGGAGTCGCCCCTGACGTGCGAGCGATAGCTTTTGCCGACAGCCTGATTTCGATCCAAACTGACAAACACCACTCACCGCAACAACTATCACGCCCAACTACTGGCCGCGCCAATTCTTTGCGCCAGTCTTCATAATCAACCTGGACACGCATTGCGTTGTCAGTTATCAAGAGCACGGAGAAATTACCTAAGGGAATATACATTAGTTAGAACCGCTGGAGTTTAGGTATTATTCCGTCCTCGTGACGGTTGTCTGGGCTGTCCAGAAACGCCCATCTAATGACGCACCTTCAAGCATCCGAATCCTACAATTTGGCCCTTGGTGTCGAACTGCACCAATCAGGCCAGGGTACGCGATCTTTGGGCAAGGTTATCTTAATTCCCCTGTCTAACGGTTCTCTGGGACGAATTGCGTTTGACATACACCACACCCGTCCGAGTGGCAAGCTCATTATGCAGCTACAGCATTACAGCGTCGCAACGGTCCGCTTTCAGAAGTGGGAAATCTGTACATTTGTTCCACAGATGACGTTCTCCTGCAAGGAATCCTCCCATGTCAGCCCTACCTGTAGACAGATTGACAACCCTCATGACTGGCCTCCTCACCATGCACGCATGTGGCCTTCCATTGCACCACTACATCACAGCTGTAATGAAGATCACCACTTTGCGCATTAGGCGCCCCCCCAATACTATCTTCTGGCACAGCTCAATGGACAAAGTATATGGAGCTTCCTTGTTCCCTTGACCCTTGCTCGAGGCTGTCAGGATGTACCTGTCATGTCAACGATCGCCATCGACCTTGGACCTCAACTGTAACGACTACAGAGGAGCCCTTAGCGAGCAAAAGCGCATAGTTAGCGTCAAACCTTCTGCACTACTTCAAGTCCACAAGAACCTCAGAACCAAACATCTCAAAATGTTGCTCCACCTCGTGTATCGCCAAGTCGCATCATCGCCGAAGCGGGCGACCGGAGGGCAGCTATGCGCTTGACAGCATACACCGTACAACCCCCATCGTGCATGACGAAGTAGCGCCGCTAGATTTTCTACAACTCATCAACAGCGAGGTCCGTGCGATATTGCAGCTGACACATGCAGCAAACCAAGGAGACGTATGTTTGCGGAGCATACAGTTGACAACTGCAATTCTGACGATGTTTTGGAGCTTCTCCAATTTTTGTATGCTTTCCTTCGAGACCTGCATAAGAGACTTGCCCAGATCGATTTATGCTCCGTGCCTGCGTCACACCATTGCGAGTCTGTAGTCGCAGGAGAAAAATAGGAAAAGTCTACTTTGACATGAACTCGCATGGGAGGCGGAGGTCCAGCGACACGGGCCGCCCGTGCCGTGAACAGCATCCCAGACCAACGCTCTGGACCAAGAGAATAAGTCCCGAAGCTGTCAGAAGGAAATTCGTGGAGTTCGAATAGTCTCATGCAAACTAATTCCAAGTTCAAAGTTCGATCGGAAGACACTGTTTGAAGGAGAACCTTCAGCGCCTGCGCTCGAACCATCATGGGACAAGTAAACGAGATCATCACGATATGCGCACCTTTGGCAGCCCAGATCGAGTCAACGTGATCTCGAGCAGGGACGAGCGAGGGTGAATCTCTCAATGGGGCAGACATCAGGTCCTAGTGTGCATCTACACTGTGCCTGTTCCTGCGATTGGTTCCATCAACCAGGCGACCAAGCCGATGACCGAATTCACGCGGCTATCGCGTGTTTGACGCAAAGCCTCTTATGCACCTCAGTGACAGTTCCTGGATATGAACTTCTGAACCCCCCTCAACAAGTTTCCCCAGCCAGACAATGGTGCTCCACTCTACCTACCTGTATGGGATGAACCTGGTAAAAACAGCTGCTCTGCCGGAGAATTTTGCACGAGGATTTTCTTTTTGCACTATGGTACACCACTGACCTTCCTTTATTCAGTTTGGTCCTATCTTTCTCGATATTCGTTACTTGTTATCGTGACGTTGTCTGGGTGTGACCTCGGAAATGATGGCTGAGTCGCACCATGTCCCATCCCAAAGATCGTTACACGCTGCAGCACCTCCAAACTCGGGCCGCGTTTCCCAGCTGCCAACCCGAGCGGGCGGGCCCTGACGATCTTTGATGTTTATCTGTCAACCTTAAAGTCGGCGAACCAGGCCTTATCTCTGATGACGAGCGCGTGGACCGATGCAAGCTTTCCCTGGCAGCCAGCAAGTGGTGGAAAGTAATAGGTGATCATCGAGTTCAACTCGTCTTCCCATTATCTTACCCTCAAGAAATTGTGACCAGCTGAGCCATGCATATCTCGACAAAGGATGTCCTTGTAGAGGATAGGAATGAATCCGCTAGCCCCAACAACAGTGAAACGTGGCATCGCTCTTTCTTGAGTAGATCGACAAGGCCAGTCAACAGCATTGGCGGTCTTGTTCGGAAGTTGGAGCTCAGGCGGCAGGACGCACAGTTGGAGTTCGGGGCGGTGCTGCCGTCTGTACTGAGTATGGTATCCGTAAGGTGTGTAGACTGAACAGCAGCCCACTGGCTAAATAACCGATGACGAATTTTTGAATTGTAGACACGTCAGAAAGAGTTGAAAGCCCCTCTACTGTACTACGCTGTATGGTGTCTGGTTTCTCGTAGATGGCTTTCCGTAGACATTGAAGTGAAAGAATGAAACATCTCTGCTGACTATCGAGGCTACTCAGATATCAGAGTACGAAGAGAACTTTTCACTAATGTATTGAAATAGTATGATACAGTTTGCCAAAACACAAATATGGTACACGTCCCAGTACAGCCGCTTCTCACTGTACATCCATGGATCTCAACATTGTGAGTTGTGAGGGTTTGATGCTCGCTGAATATGACTAACGCCGATTGATGCAGCTTCCACGTCGAAAATATCAGGTACAAATGCGTAGTCAGATCCTCGATATGCGAGAAGATGATTCACCGAACGTGACGTCGCACATCAGGCGGGTGTGAACATTTTTAGTTACAATATTAATTGGGGTATCAACGAAATTCAAGAGAAGAAGTACTGACTCTCTTTCAACCGAGAAACATCAAAGTCGCCTTTGCTCGGGACCGGAGGGAATGTCAACGGTAGCCAAAGATGTAGCTTTGGTTGGTGCACTTTGGACTTTTTCTTTGGTTTCTTCAGAAAAGGGAGCTCCGTCAGTGGATCGGAATCGGATGAAGTAGCATCATCTCCGACTGTCGCTTTTACTAGTGCTTCTGGTGATGTTGATGATGGAGCGTGTTCGGCTCGTTGGCTAACCTGGGGTTGACTTTCGTCGACGGCGCTCTCCAAAGCATCCAGAACGGCTCGATTGTCTGGCGCATCCACATCTCCCAATTCCGCCGCCTCCGGGTTGACGAGGAACGCTTCTTTGTCGCCTTCCTCTGCTGCAAAGATGGTGGCAGGTGTTTCCATTTCCTCCGCTTGCTTCCTCTCCGCCTCATCCTCGCTCTTGAGGGCTCGCAGCCGATTCTGCTCCATCAGCAACTCCTTGTTTCGTAGTTCTGCTGTATCTTTGGACCTGCCATTATGATGGATTTTGCGCCATTCCTTGATTTTCCGGCCGACCTTGCTTCGTGCGTGGACCGTGGCGTAGTACCAGCCGCCCTTGTGTCTCGCTTCGAACTCTGCTGCAAGCCTTCCGACTATATCCTCAGAATGCATGCGGACGAAGGCGTCGCGAAGGACTCGGTTCATGGCAGGTACGTCGCCAGCGTGGGTCCAAAACGAATCATGTACAGAAGCAAAGGTCATGCCGAGCTCGTCGCACTTCAGGGCGGACAACAGCATGTGTGTTGCATCGAGGGAGTGGATAAAGTTTGGTGCAAAGCCTCCCATCTGTTTCCGGCGGGAGACAGGATCCCAGCTCTGCGGCTCGACAATAGAAATGCTTTGAAGAGTGGTAGGGACTACTTTGGCCGTTGATGTACGATAGGGTTGGACGACTGGCATACGCAATGGAGTTGTCCAGATTACGCCCGATTTAAAACCAAGTGTGTTTGATCCTGGCTTTGCATGTCGTTTGTATTTGCTTGGTGGGAGCTCCTGCGTAGCCTTTGGGATCTCGCTTTGCGCTCTAAAGCGCTTGACCTGTTCAGCAGTGATTGATTTCGAGATGCGATCCGCGCATTGGCCGAACCAATGTTGGATGCGATGCGCCCCATCAAACATGGTTGAAAGCGCTTTGAATATATTTATTGCGAGGTATGAGGCGCACTGGCAGAGTATAGGTGTGTTTTTCAATTTGGGTAGAAGATCCTCGAGCTGTCGCCAGACTTGGTCCCGCGCACCAATGAACGTTACGCCGTACACGTTGGTCATCACGGTCTGCTTGACAACTTTGCGTGTGATCTTGTCAAGAACGATGTTTGCATATTTGTGTCCTTCCTCAGCGTCCTTGGCACACTGTTCTCTAACCATCTCTGCGACGGCAGTGTAGATATCTGCGGGCCGATCGCCTGGCTCCAGGTTTACTTGCGTTGCTCCAAGCGTGTCTCCTCCCAGCGCAGCATAATGCTGTAGGCCGTTGCAAGTTCCATCCTGGTGGACTGGCAGATGAGAGATAAATTTGGTGGGATCTGGTGAGTCGAGTGCTTTGACAAGCTCGAAGCAAGCGGCCAAGGTCTGCCAAGGATCTTCCCCCTGGAGCCACCACCCCTTCCCGTCCAAAGGTTTGGAGATTGCATCACGAATATCTGGAAGATGGTCCATGGTGAAGTCCTCTCGTTCTGTGAGACTCGCCTTGTCATACCCAAAAACGTTTGCAAGGTGCACTTTGAGCCATCGCAGACCGTGCTCACCCAATTCTTTGCCTTGCGCAAACATGAGAATACCGCGGGCGTTGTCTGCGCCCATATGATTCAAGTACGGGGGAATTGGATATGCACGGCCTCGAAAGTCGACGTTGTGGGGGAAATAGATGACTTTGTCGCGGTACGCTCTAGCAATCTCAAGCTGAAAGTTCTGAAAGCAGCGCTGAGAATGAAATCCGTTTTTCTCGTTCTCGATGGCTTCCCTAGCCTTCCGATAGTTCAAAAGTACAGGGCGGCTGGCATCTTTAGGTGGCTCAGGAGGGTACTCCACCGTTGGATTTTCTGGTGAAAGCTTGGCAATGGCTTCGCCCGTACCCCAAGCCTGAAGCTGAACTCTTAGAACATCTTGGTTAATTCGCCAAGCAGTCTTTCCGAGAACGTCAAGCCCAGCGAAGACCTGATCCATGTCTCCTCTTTCTATTGCAGCCAAAGTATAAGAGCGTTGTACATTGTCAGTGCTTTTCTGTCTAACGATTGAAACGGGATCGGTAAAATATCCGCCTGCGGCATACCCTGTCCAAGGTCGAGGTTCGGCAATCATTGGTAGCCGCTTCGCTAGCAGAACTGCAGGCGGTTCACTCGACAATTTCTCTATGAGAGCGGGGTTGGCAGCAATTCGACCAAGCCTTCTTCCTTGTTGGTAGTGATACGCGTGATAAAATGCCGGTTGAAGCTGTGTCAAGATTTCCTTTGTTTTGGGGTGCTCTTTCGATACTGAGATCTTCGCAGTATCCAAAAGTTTCGAAATAAGTACTGCGCCAAGTTTTACTCTGACATCTGCAGACCAATTCAATCCTTGCTGAGCAGGGGTTTCGGCGGGCAAGTGGGGCGTGGTTGCAGAATGCTGCATGATGTTCTTGCCAGCACGGTGGCCGTCGGGTTGGAATCTCGCCGTGTTGAGCTTCATATGTACCCTGGCACGGCGTTTCCCTGGCAGCTTTCGCAGGTGATCCAAAGTACGGGCACCGCCAAGAGCTTGCAGATCACTCTCGATCTCGACTTGAGCGCCAAGAGTTTTGGTGATGTTAGCCAAGCGAAGTCCTCCTGCCGCTCCCTGAATTCCAAGCATATTCAATACGTGAATAATGGTGAGTGCAGAAAGCTTCTCAGGATCGACAGATTTCATGAAAGGTGCATATCGCAGTCTGGCGTTTGAGGTTTTTCCGAGGTCTTCTGCCATAGATTTGCGAATGATCTCTAGCTCTTCCTTTAGTGCCGGAACCAAGCTACTATGCCATTCCCACATGAGAGATGCCATGGCCTTGGTGTGAAGCGTCGTACTGATGCCCATTTTTTTCATGGTATCACTCTCAACTCGCCAACGATCGAGTGCTGCCGAAGTGGCATCTCGCTCAATCATGATTTGCCGCGCCACGTCCGCATCCACATCTGTATGACTATCGCCAATTTCTTGCATGTGTTTGGCAATGTCTTCATCCTGCACGTTTTCGGTCGAGACGGCCTCAAGTGATCTTTTCAAGGTCTTCAGTCCCAAGCCTTTTAGTTGCACGGATCGGACCTCGGGTAGAAATTCTGCAGGCGCAGTGCTGCGATCACCCTCTTCTCTCTTGACGCTCTCCTCAATTTCGGCCGAGTTAGGAATGTTCGAACTTTGAAACCCAGAATTCGAGATTTCCTGAAGTAGCGCGTATTGTTCCTCATCGTAGTAATCCCTGTCAAAAACATCCAACTTGCGGCCGTGGGCGTACTCCAGATATCTCCTAATAGTCCTTTCCCGCTGCTTGCCTGTCAAGAAGCGAAGGGATCCACTGATTAATGTGGCAAGACTGTGGGCATCAACGTCAATGCCTTGCGCGGACATGCGCGCCTCGAAATGACGCTGGGCCGATCTATAATTGGGCTCGTCTTGATTTCGTATGGCACTCCCCACCATCTCTCTCAAAATAACGTTTTGAGCCATTCTCACTTCTTTGGAATCAGGGGGGTAGTATTTTTCCATGCGGTGTAAAAGCTTCTCCGCCCTCTCCAAATATCCGGCTCTTGCGCACACTTCCAAATATTGTATCATCTCGGATAGAGAGCGGCCCATGGCTCGAAATTCCCTCGGTGGAGTTTCAGGGGTTCGTGTTGATTGGTCTATCTGAATTGCTTGGCTCGGGTCGAAAGGTTGCAGATGCGACAGGTCGTTAGAAATTGTTTGCTGGAACTCGGTAGGCCATGTCGAAGGCAAGGGATCCGCAAATGGTAGTGTAGACCAAGGATAATGTGTTTGAGGATCGAGCTGTGCTACCGTTGACTGGTGTCGCGATGAAGAGGCACTCTGGCCAACGGACCTTCTTCGCTTTCGGGGTTGGACATCATCATGCTTGGTCGACGCTGAGGCGGATTGCGATCGTCGTCCGTAGATTGCTGGGCAGAGCCAAGGAAAGCGCAATTGCTCGAATGCTGCTGGGACGCTTGGGGTAAATGCATCTCGACGAAGCTTTCGCCTCACGGCTCGCGTGAGCATGACAACAGAAGAGCGAAAATGGAGGAGAAAGATATGCAAGAACGGAAAACTAGCACCCTCACACTGCTCACACTCCCAAGGACCCCCTCCGATCAAGATGAATTGATGTGGCGATGGAGATCAGGGTTGGGCGGTGAACTTTTTCTCTCTGTACCTACCTTAAGGGATGCCTTATGTCAGCGAGGTGCAGATCATGCATAATGTATAATCACGGCCCATGATAAGGCGTGTTAGGACAAAACTTACGGCAGTTTTGGTCTCGTTCGATCCGACTTTCACACTTCAAGCCCCTTAAGTGGCGTGGCGCAATGTAAAAGCTAAAACACAGCATGCTGGTTGTTCTCACATCAAACGAAGTCTTTGCTTTGATTCTAACGGACTTCTTTCAATGTCAGAACTCATTGAATTATCTCGTCGTCTGCAAAACTATATTGGGACCAAAGTAGGTAGGTTTTTAAAAAAGACTCCAAGGCCAAGCACATGTGATCGTCCAAGCCACGTGACGACCGTTACTCTGGCTTCTAGCTGACGACTCCCTTGCGATGCTTCTGTCTCTCGCTATTCTCGTGGTGAAATACCGGTGATATCCCTGACATCCTACCTTATTGACGGGGATCGTGATTTCCGTACTTAACCAACTAGGCTCCAACAGCGTGCGACGACTTCATCCTAGCCCCAACCAGAATCGGCACGGAGGAACACAAAACATCGTGCTCGTATTATCGTAGGAAATATTTAAGCTAGGTTTCCAGTCTCCTACATCATGCAATCCATTTCGTTCCTGAAAATTGATAGGCCATCTCCTTTTCAATTCTTTTCACGATGGGTGCCGCAAAGTTTGACCCTTCCAGAGATATCCCAGATCTTGCTGGTAAAGTTATCCTGGTGACTGGAGGTACCATTTCCCTTCCATGATCACCCTTATCTGTCCTGAACTTTTTAACTAGGGAACACCGGAATTGGAAAAACAAGCATTGCTGCTCTTGCAAAGCACAATCCATCTAAGATCTATCTCACAGCTCGTAATGCGCAAAAAGCGGCAGAGGCTATCAAAGATATACAAAAGACGACACCTCATGCCCCCTTGATCTTTCTCGAGTGTGACCTAACTTCCCTCGCCTCTGTGCAAGATGCGGCCAGGAAATTTGTATCAGACTCGCAAAGGCTGGATATCTTGATATGCAACGCGGGGATCATGGCTGTACCGCCAGCACAGAGCAAGGACGGGTACGAGATCCAATTTGCAACGAATCACCTTGGTCACGCTCTCCTGCTGAAGCTGCTCCTTCCCACTCTCTTGAAAACCGTGGAAGAACCGAACGCGGACGTGCGGGTCATAAGCGTCAGCTCCACGGGAGCGTGGTATCCTCCGAGAGGCGGGATTCAATTTGACACTCTCCGCACGCCTCAAGACTTCGGTCTCGGCGGTAAAAGTTTGCGTTACGGTCAAAGCAAGCTTGCCAACATCATCTATGCTCACGAACTGGCGCGTCGTTATCCCCAGCTAACCAGTGTCTCCATTCATCCGGGCATAATCCAAACTCAGTTGGTCGATAACTCGCCGTTTTGGATGAGAGGGGTCATACGCGTGGCAGCACGTGCGCAGCAGGGGCAGATGCTGACCCCAGAAGAGGGAGCTTACAACCAGCTATGGGCTTCCACGGCGCCAAAGACAGAAATCAAGAATGGTGCTTTCTACACGCCTGTCGGACAGATTGTTAAGCCCTTCAAGTATTCGCAGGATGACGAGTTGAGGGAGAAGTTGTGGGCGTGGTCCCAGAAAGAGCTTGAGAAGTTCAATCTGTAGGCGTCATCTAGAGCACCGAATAATTGCTAGCATATTTTTCCATACTAGCCCTTCATTTATGTGTACGTCTTTGGCATCAGTCCATGAGTGAATACCAGCATCTAAGGTTAGTAGGCTTATCTGGGTACTGATCTACCCGATCTGAGGTAATGCGCACGACGTTTTCCACTTGCAGTATGGTCATTTCTAAATGGATCTAGGTCTTGTATGTAAACGAATGTCTGCATTAATAGTCCCTTGGCCGCCCTCCGTAGCAACACCGAGAACAGCAAAAAGCAAGTTTATGAAGGAAACGACAACAGTGTACGATATAAATGCATTTTAACGCTCGACGTTCTCAAGTTGAATTGGAACAAGAACTGATGACAGCATATCCTGTGAGAAGTTTTTGTTGGTTGGTGCAAGCTCTAATTGGGCTAGGACTTGCCCGAAGAGTGTGAAATTCTATATGTCATCCCAACATTCGCCGACTTTTCCTCGTAACTTTCCCCCCCAATAGACCATCAGAAGACGCCATCTTGACTCAATTTTCGGTATCAAAACATTGTCCAAAGTAGTCCCTCCTTGGTTTCTGTGCTTTCTATTCCCATTCGGTACCGTTCAGGCGTTGCATGAGATATTCGACCTCGACTTCTTTCGTCAGTGGTATTACCCAGTCCTTAAACACTGTCAGAAGGGTTCGAACCCAGTTTTGTTGGCAATTCCACTGCTTACCTTGTACATTGCAACTACAGCATCCACATTGATCTTTCCCCCGTCATCAGCTCCGATACTTGGATCTGTACCATATGTCTTTGCCTTTAGCTTTAACCGTTCCAATACCTTCTTCTCGACCTTTTCGTTTGTGATTGCTGCTCCTATGCCGTCTCTGTCTCCCCTTTTGATCAAGTCTACGAACCGATCTGTTTCACTCCTGAACTTCGCCTCTGCCACGAACTTTCCAAAGTGTATTCGGCGAGATAGTGCCTGTAGACAATAGACGTCACATGTCGCAGTGCTGCCATAATTCTCTTGAGCTTCGCCTCGCTCTTCTCGCCCGAAATGCACGCAAGCTGCCGGTAGGACGTGATCAATGTAGCTTGCTTTGAGCTTATTGTTCACATTGACATCATTGGGGTGCAGAATCTTTGGATAGTGTATCGGGGCCAGTATAGGAGTTTCGAGGGCATCGGGAAAGAATGGGTACTCGTCAGGCGATTGGTAACGTCGCACGAGCGACTGTAGACGTTCTTGTTCACGAAGCATCCAGTCGAAGAGGGAGAGTTTGGAGCTGGGGATGTTGATACCTCCAGGCTTGTAAATGGTAGCATTTAGTGGAAACTGGACACGCTCAATCAGGTGAAAGGTAATGGTATCTTCTAAGCGTCTGTAGAATGGAATTTGAGCCAAGGCTTCACCATGTTCGTGGATCAGGTGTGCTGTAGTAAGCGTACATCAATTGGAAGCGAATGTGAGATAGGTCGAGCGCTTTCGTTGCGTCTGAGAGATCAATGGCACTGTCCATAATGTTTTTCCAGGATCAAGCTTCGCTGGGCTTTGAGAACTAAAAGAAAAAGAAAGAAAATCCCCCAGCCAGAGTTCTTGAGAGGAATGTTGTTCAAGTCAGCTCAGCTGTCAGATTGATGCGGAACAAAAAGTTCGGAGTTGAATGCCCGCATGTGACGAAGTCAGTTGCCATACGAGCACGCGACTTTTGGATATACAACATCACGCACGTCAAATAAAACACCCATTTTACCTTAATCACAGGAAGCGCCTCCATCGGATTGCATCATGCTACAAACTTAAATGAGCTACGAATGGCATGGCCGACGCAACTCGTAACAATGGCTCGCCGCCTCGAAGGCACGATCAATCCAGTCATTTCGGAGCAGACGATTCAATCCTTGGGGGCTCATTATCTGTAGGAACACTCGGAACCTAATGTGTGCGGGCACAATACTAAACTTTCGACAGTCTCGCCAACTCGAAGCATTCGGACGAAAGGTGACAGCAACGGCCGGCCATCTTATTGGCCCTCTTGGAGATGGAAGCGCCCAACAGCAATACCAGAATGCAATTGGGGAAATACACCGAGAACTACGAAGGCCTTTGATGCAACGCTCTGTCTTTGCTCTTGCACAGTCATCGCCGAGAGAACTCGTCAGATCCACGCTGTCCGTACCGGAAATCCAACATCGTGCATTAACCCATCTTCCGGACGAACTCTTGGCACACATTCCAGAGAATCATAGCACATATTCCTTGTTTCAGGGATTCCGAGCGACAGTGCCAGACGAAGAAGAAGAGAAGGGGAAACATCATAAGCGGAGACATGGGCGACGTGGGTCAAGAGGACAGAAACTCCTGGGTGCTGCTGCAGCAGATGGTTCAACAGGGCCCTCCGAACTAAGAGATCTGCGAGGCGAAAAAGTTACCCTGGATCGAAAGTTGGAGATGATGGCAGTCAGAAAAAACATGTGCAGTTCAGAGATTCGAGAAATTGACAATAAAATCTCAAACTTGAATACCATGAGAAAGCTTGTGTTGGATCGACTGGCAAACCTCGAGCAGGAAGAGCTAGAGTTGGAACATGATCTTCATGAGGTGGACGACAAATTGGAAGTGCTTCAGGAAGAGTTAGAGGATGCCGCAGCATTGGCTAAAAAATCGCCTATCGCAGCTACTATGGAAGGCGCAGAGACAGACGAACCAGGATCACCGGAGATGCAAGAATCATTCATGTCAGAGTCAATATATCAAAAAATACCGTCACCTAAATCAAAAAGGAAGAGAGCAACTCGGCGAATATCGATGCCAGTGCTTCATGAGCATTTGGAACCAGGATCAAAAATCAAAGAGCTCACAGCACATGAAGATGTGATTTCAGCTCTTGACTTTGATGCTCCGTTCGGGACCATGGTTACGGCCGCGCTGGACGATACAGTACGAGTATGGGATCTCAACGCTGGTAGATGTATGGGGCTTTTGGAAGGCCATCTTTCATCGGTACGATGTCTTCAGATGGAGGAGAACATAGTTGCTACGGGCTCAATGGACGCTTCGATACGGCTTTGGGATTTAAGCAAGGCAGATTACTTGCCACCGACCCGCGAAGATAATAATATAAACAGAGAGGGAGATTTGGAAAATGATGACAACGAGAGTGGCAGCGTGGTCCATCATGACCAGGAAGATGACTCTGAGGCCGCTCCTGAGGCAAACACATTGCAAGCTCCGCCCTCTTCAACATCCATGCAAGACTGCCCTCTATTCACCCTGGAAGCCCATGTGGCCGAAGTCACCGCATTGCACTTCAAAAACAACACTCTGGTATCTGGCTCTGCAGACAAGACGCTACGTCAATGGGATCTGGAAAAGGGTCGGTGTGTGCAAACCCTTGACGTACTCTGGGCGGCTGCCCAGGCTTCGGCAACCATTGCTGCGCCAGGGAGCAATGGTGGTCAAAACGCTGGCGGTTGGCGTCTTCCTGGCCGCCAGACAGATGCATCCGCTGATTTTGTTGGAGCATTGCAGTGTTTCGATGCTGCATTAGCATGTGGCACTGCTGACGGCATGGTTCGATTGTGGGATTTAAGGAGCGGCAGCGTGCATCGAAGTCTAGTTGGACACACTGGGCCGGTGACTTCGCTACAATTTGATGACATGCATCTCGTGACGGGGAGTTTGGACCGCAGCATAAGGGTGAGGAGGCTGCGTTCTATTGACTTGATAGCGATGCTGATAAACACATACAGATATGGGATCTTCGAACAGGTGGAATCTTTGATGCATATGCATACGACCAGCCAATTAGCAGTATGATGTTTGATGCAAGGAGAATAGTTGCTGCGGCAGGAGAAAACGTGGTCAAGGTGTACGATAAGACAGATGGGAGACATTGGGACTGCGGACCTGGCTCAAATGCTCGAGAAGACATAAGCTCCGTGAAAGTAGAGCATGTTCGGATCAAAGACGGTTACATGGTTGAAGGACGAAGAGATGGTGTGGTCGGAGCCTGGTCGTGCTAGCATAGTATAAGCATAGCAAGCATTTCCATTAGTATGTAATCTAAGGCATTTTCATAATACTAAAAGTACATGTAATCCGAAACAGCTGATCATGATAACACCCGAATTTGTGCCGTCGAGCTGCTTGGCCCTTTGGTAATGCCTGTACGCCAGCAATTTACATTTTGTCATCCCAAAATTAGAGATGACTTGAATTTCAAGCCTCCTTTGAATGGCCTACGCATTTAGACCATCCTATCAACAGTTAGTCTTACGCCTAAAGGGTATCTAAACTCACAGGAACTCACCAGGCAATCCACAGCCAAACCCAACAAACAGATATATCAAAAATACAACCACCACTACCAGCAAAGCCATCAACCGCACATTCTTCCACCACATACGCCTCCTCAGTCCCCTACTTCTCACCCTGAAATCTCTCGCACTTCCACCCAACCGATCCGTCTTGTCCACCAACAAATCAATCCTCTCCCCACGCTCCAGCACCCGCTCGATATTCTCCGACATAATCTCCCGCACATCCTCAATCTCCCCCTGCACCGTCCGAATCGCATCCTCGCGCCCGCCCCGCGTCGCCCCATACTCCACCATCAGCTGCCGCAGCGTCGCATTGAACGCCGCCGCGCCATACGCCGGCAGCGCGGCAAAGTCCGTCTCCGCCGGCGGGTACTGCGCGAGGAAGCGCTGGCGGATGGCGACGAGGTAGCCGAAGGGCACGCGCCGCCCGAGGTCGGCGGGGGCGGCGACGAGGTAGGTGAGGGCGCCGGCGCCGGACGCGGGAGACGCGGACGGGTGGTCCGAGGGCGCGTCGGCGATGTAGTGCAGGAAGTTTTGGTTGTGGGTGTAGGTGAGCTTTTGCGGCTTGGAGTGGTCGATTTTGGGCAGGATGAGGGAGGCGAGGGAGGAGGTTTGCGAGGCGGCGGAGGTGGTGTGTTCGGTGAGGATGGTGGTGCCGCGGGCGATGCAGGAACTGGGAGAAGTGGGTGGTTAGTAGTATAGGGCTTTTGTTAGGATAGGTGAACTTACTAGAGGAGGGGTGTGGAGGTGGAAGATGAGGCTGCCATGATGGCGAAGTGTATTGCGATCTGAACTCAGAACGCTATATATCAAAGGAACAGCTGCTAGATGCTTTAAAAGTGCTGTTAACCCCAGCTAATGAGGCTCTTTGATGCAACAAGTCATCGCCGAAGCCTTGGCCGTTGTCATCGGCAGAACTCGGCCCGATCCAATGGAATTACTGTCGTTCGCAACCTAAGGTCTTGTGAGTATCTTATGATTGTGCAAGGCACCAGCTATCATTATATTATTTAATCGCCCTTAATCATCCTATAATCATCTTAGACCTGAGCTCTCTTGCTATTCTGTAATATTCACAATGTGTGTCCATTTGCCTTGAAGACACAGTTTCACAGATGTGCACTGAAATAGCAAAAGCCAACCGATCGCTCGAACAGTAGTAAGTTATAAGCACAGGAAGTTACGTGGTAAGCTGCCTCATCATTGGTCATGCTGGGAAATATGTCATTGAATAGAATGTATATCTCTCCAATTGTCTTTTGAACCAACATGAGAGTTGCCCTGACGCGCCCTGGTACCTAATCCCAAAGATGCAGCTCTACGTCACCGCACAGCATGATTGACAAGGCCCTCGGTCACTCGGATTTCACCTCTGATCAGTAACCCTATCATTTCAGCACTGCAACTTCGAAATTCTGACCACAAGAGCATCAAGATGCCGATGTACGAGGTGGAACACGTTTGTGCGCTTACTCCGTCTCAAAAAGACGACATTGCAGAAGCCATCACGACAATTCATTCGGAGCAGTTTACTGCCCCGCGCATATTTGTCAACATACGATTCACAGACATCTCAGAACACTATACATATGTTGCCGGCAAGCGTGTAGGTTGACCAGTTGTGCTCTTCTCTCGAAAGACTCACGATTCCTTTCCAGCGCAAGAGCAATAGAATCATTGCCTTCGTCCGACCGTCGCCGACTCGGACACGTGCTGAATACAACAAACTATGCCAATCGATTCAAGAAGCCTGGGACCGTGTCATTGCTTCTCTGCCCCAGCACCCTTTCAACAAGATTGAACGCACGCCAGGCGACGATAAGGAACTCAGGACAATCTTTGTGATGCCAATCATTGCTGCGGGAAGAGAGATCGTCTTTGAAGTACCTGAGGCAGGGAAAGACCAGGAATGGCTAAAAGAGAATATGGTAGCATTTCAGAAAAGAGCAGCGGATGGGGACGAGGAAGTGCAAGATATGCTTAAGGAGATCGAACAGAGAGGTTTGCTTAAATAAGCGGTGCTTTCACAGAAGCTCCCCGCGCATCGCGCATTCTTTTTTCTCATTGTTCCAAACATGATATCTCTGAATTGAAGATGTCCATTGACTTGTGATGACCCCTACGCCGGACTAGAGGAAAGGTAAATTTTCTTGCTTCGGTGCCCCTTTGACGCT
The DNA here is from genome assembly GCA_021031095.1 of Bathelium albidoporum. NCBI lineage: Eukaryota > Fungi > Ascomycota > Dothideomycetes > Trypetheliales > Trypetheliaceae > Bathelium > Bathelium albidoporum. The sequence goes on from JAGFVP010000155.1 coordinate 32,032, forward strand.
AAGCTTCTTTTCTCGTCCCAAAAAGGCCTTCTTGCTCTTTTACGAAATCGAATAACGTCTCTCGCTTAAGCTATACGCTCCCTAGTGCTGAGACGTTAAATACCGCCTCCTGTGACCAAGCATAAGTCCCATCAGCAATCAAGGTCATCTTGCATCAGAATAACATGCAATGTCACGGCCCACTCACCAGATCTATGCGGCTCAACACTGAAATCTCCTTCCATGCGGTCTCGTCTCTTCAGTGCAACAGTTCGACTTTTCAATATGGCATACGTCCCTCCAAAAGCGAAAAATGTAAATAATGCTACGTTTCGTCCGCTTTAGGAGATAATACGCATGAGCTTTTTCCGGCCACGAGAATCAAAAAATGGAAATCATGATGCGGCCAAGGAGCAAGCATTTACTGACCTGAAATACGTTCCTGGCCCCATTGCTTCCTGAATTATTTTCTGACTACCGATTTTATAGCTTTGGCGTATGATCTGGTAGCTTTGTAGGATTGCTTCAATTGATTGCCCGTGAGATGAGATGTATGTTCAGTAGGTCGTAATGGGACGACCTTGCATTAAGAGTGGGGAGGTGAATTCCGGGGTCCCCGGAGCCCATCAAAATTCTAGAAGCATAGGGTACCTTGGCGTGCTTGGATCATTGATCGGCGGTCAGCGTTAGGGCGGCCGGACGGTGGGAATCTTCACTCAACGGAACCGAGCTCGAGGGCACAACAAGAATTCCTTGAGATAAACAGGTGCATCTCACTTCTTGCTATCTTTGTACAGTTCTAGTGTATTGAAGCAGAACTCAAGGACGCCAAATTCTCCTCCATCCCCGCTTTGTTCCAAAACATCTAACAAGCCGGTACCCAGCTTTTTCCGCTTAAGAATTCGATTATTACTTTTGGCGAGGCTTGATGGGCTACATTGCCAACAGTCAACATAAAAAGATGTGTTAGTTTCATTGGGGAACTTACGGCGAGTTTGGACACAGTGTCGATGTGCGCCGACACTTTGGTTGGATAGACATTACGAGCAGTCAAATTGAGGTTCCATGGAACATCGCGGAATAAGAATGCATTTGGAAATCCTACGTCAAAATCGTTCGCCTTTTCGATTTCGTCCAATTCCTCTTTACTAAGCTCGATGCTTAAGGCATTGATATTGCCCTTAAGGTGGCTCACTTTGCGGCCGCCGACAATGGGAAAGACGTACGGGCTCTTATGCATCACATATGCTAAAGCCTGGGAGAGATTCAGAAACGCGTGCATAGGACTTTGCATAGGGTACAATGACTTACGATGCTTGTGATCTGCTCATTCTTCCTCTTGGCAATACTTTCAAGGACCTTGGATACTTTTAGATCCGCCGCAGATGGGTCACCCATGTTCCGCCCTTCGCCCTTGGACGCTTCTCGTTCAGCCTCGGACTTGTAAAAGCCTCGACCGAGGGTTCCGAATGGTGCTATTCCCATCCCCTCTGCTTCGCACATGGGAATGATTTCGCGTTCCATGTCGCGAAAAGATGCAGCCCACTGACCCTGGTACACTACGAATGGTGCCATACCGTGGCACCTCGCATCTATTTCATATCGTCAGCTTGTTCAGATATTACGACTGGAGTTGGAACGAAGCTAACACTCGTTTGCCTTGCTCACAATCCAAGCTGGTGTGTCACTAATTCCAAGATACAGAACCTTGCCTGACAAAACCACTTGGTTCAAAGCTCGCATAAGCTCTGGCACGCTGGTCGTGTAGTCCCACCAGTGGACATAGAGCTGTGAGGTCTTAGCAAGAATGTACTGACGACCATGGCGAAACCACGCGAGAACATACAACGTCGATGTAATCGGTCTGGAGCTTCTTCAGGCTTGCCTCGAGCGACAAGTGCAGACTCTTGGTGTGATTGCCGGTATAGTTGCTCTTCAGTCCACCAGATCCGAACTTGAGGTCAGTGGTGAACTTAGTTGCGATGACTATTTCGTCTCGATTGCCGCGTTTTGCCATCCATTCGCCTAACCACGTCTCGGATTCGCCATTTTGGTAGGCATTGGCTCTAGCGAGTTGTCAGCTCTATACCCGGGAATTTGGCATTACCAAAGTTCATGAAGCTGCCTACGTATCGACGAAGTTGCCACCTTGGTCGTAGAAATAGTCGAGGATTTCGAACGCTGTTTCCTTGCTGCATTCACCCATAAAGCCTCTCCTGAAGGTTCATTTAGTAACTAGAGACTGACAATTCCACTCGCGCAAGCTCATTTACCAGGCTTCCCCAAAATTCATCGCTCCAAGGCACAACGGAGAAACTCTCACAGCGGCCGAAGGACTCAATATGCGGTGATAGCCTAGGGCCGACTTCGGCTCGGGTGCCATGGGTACATTCATATTGTTCACGCTTTGTACGAAGACCTGAAGATAAAGTGAAAGAGTTTATTGCGAATATTTCAGCAGTTGTGAAGCTTTTGATCGATGGAAGATTCGCTGGAAGAATGGGTCTCGAGAGAAGAACCTCGAGCCCCTTTTATAGCCAAGTTTGAATCCATCCTCTCCAACAGAGCGTAGATGCTGAAATTGGAGCTGCGTCATCCCCTGCTGTTTTGTCCCCAATTGTCTGCGGGTTTGGGAGAGTCCATGTTTACGTCCGGCTTAAGACCGGACCCTGCATGAGTGAACATGGCGCTGACAGGGGTTTTCGAATCATCTGCGGCTTAGTCTCCTGCACATAACATATAAACCAACCTTCTACCTACGTCCGATGCCTACGGCGGCCCGCCAAACAAAGGCATAGGATCGGACTTATTGTTCAAATCCCTCGTACTGTGGCTTGCCGTAGGCGTCGGACGTAGAAGGTCGGTGTATACGAGGGAAGTGCCATTTAAAATGTCCCAAGCTGAAGGATTCGGATACCTGATTAAGGAGGTATCGAATAATTTTACATGAATGGCCACGGTGCTAGTAGGAATAGTAGACTTTACTCAAGATAGACATTGCGTGTCATGAAGTATCTTCCTTCTTTCACTTTGAAACCACTCATAGACCTTCATTCAGGTGTTACAGATATTATATCAAGAAGTAAATTTGTAAAGTTGTGGACGTCCAATATCTGTATCATCATACAAATCCTTTTCATCTTGTATGGGTTGTGAGACGAGGTCAAATTTAGCCAATTGAATTTCTGAGCTAGCAAAAGATGCCAGCTAGCACCGTGGCCGATCATTCCAAGCTATTCGGCAGTCAAGCCGAAAGACGATCAGTGAAGCATTGAGATACATCTCCACTCTTCTGCCAAATTGTGGCCACTCACGCCGCTTCGCCGGACCTGCTTTGCGCGGGAGTTTCTCCAGCTCGCGCCAAGTATTCTGTCCTGCAAAAACCAAGTCAATGACGTCACAGCTCAACCCAGCCCTTTACACCTCAAATTTGAATTCTCAGGGCGTAGAATTTTTTTTTTTCAGCTCGGGACTTTTTTTCGAATTGTTGAGAAATTTTGGGTGTTGCTGCTTGCGCTCCACTCAGTGACTCTATTATCGCAGTTTCAGGCCTTTTAGAGCTGTGGTTGTAGAGATCTGGGCTGGCAAAGTCGGAAAAGAGCCGTCTTCAGGGGCTGGCTAGCAATCTCCTTGCTCCAACTTTGACGGTAGATTTGTCTAGATTTGCACCTGTGAAAACCAATGCGTTCTTCTTAGTAGTACTTCTACTTCAGCGTTTACACGATTGTCCATCGCACTGACAGCCTACAAAAATACCCCCTCCTACAACTTGGTCGTTGAGCGAAAGCAATACACAATTTATTCTTTACATATTTACGAAGGAATAAAGACTTGAATCGGCGACGTATCAGATTCGATATTTCTATATGAGCATAGGCCTGGTCCGACTGCGCTAATTTGATTTAGATTCAGCGATGTCGGATAGCTCGAAAAGATGAAGCCACCAGAATGATTGAGCCAGGAGAGTGTTCTCAATGAACCAAGCTATCAACCGTTGCCTTTGGTAGCACTTGTCCAGATCCTGCGGAAAAGCGAGCTGAAATGTCGCTTGCTGTGGCTATTGCTACTGCTCTAATCCTAGCATACTATAAGTGGCATCTCCGGTAAAACTGACAACAAGGATGCCATCCACCGAAACTCTGTTCTTGCTTTGAAGTGATATGGACGTATGACACAGCACCTTTACTCTGACCTCTTGTGCAACTTGGGCAATGCAAACCAGCATAGTTGCATAACAACAAATAGGCCAATGCAAACAGGATGAAGCACGAATGTTCCAACAGCTTGAGCAAGAAGACCTGTAGTGAATGGGGCAATAGCGCCTCCTGAACTACCCGCCGAAGAAATGAAGCTTATCGCCGTCATTTGGATATTGTGAGGGAGGAGTCGGGTGAAGACTGATGCTGAACATGGGTATACAGGGCCGAGCAGCAGGCCAAGAATTGCCACGGCGACTGACTGTACGTTAGGGCCTTCTCGCTTATACATGACGGAATGGAATAGCTTACCAGCGTCACCGATCACATTTGGAACGAACCACACAAGCAACTGGAAGGCAATGGACCCTGCAACGAGACCGTACACAAACATTTTCTCGCCTAGACGGTGAGCGACGTGGCTGAGTGTAAACCTTCCAACGGTGATACCCGCCTATGTCAGGAGTCAGATGAAATAAGTCAATTGAATCATCTTCGCGAAACCAAGACTTACCCAGAAACCCGCGGTGACATAACCGACATGTGCCGGATCTCCTCCACGATAGTTGATCAAGAACGAGATGACCCATCCTGAAATTGAAACTTCCGCGCCTTGATATGCGAATATGAACAGGGCTCCGAAAAGCGTGGTCTTCTGTTTGAGTGCTTTCATCAAGAGTTGTCTCTTTCCTGGTGATCCAGCTTGTTGAGCGGCCCTGCGACTGGCTGTCTGCTCCAGCGCACTCATCAACTGTATTCCAGCGTCTTGCTCATAGGCTCGATACGCCCATCCGCTGAGAAAGAAAGCTATCAAACGTATGCCTATAGCGATAAAATAAAATCGAGACCAGACAATGCCGTGACTGACCATGGTAGTCGCTATAATTGGAGCCACTGTGCCCCCGATCCCATATGATCCATGGCCGAGACCAAGCATGACGGTTGACTGTGTCAAATTCGCCAAGAAAACGTTGTTCAGGGCAAGAGTAGTAGCCATACCCAGTCCGAGGAGCAGGAAAGCAACAACCACGACCGGAAAAGGAGGAGTGCAAACTACAATAATGTATCCCGCTAGGACCAGCGCCTCTGCAAACATCAAGGATTTTGCTCGTCCAAATCTCGAGGTGAGAAAATCGGTGATGAAGGCAGCGGATATGAAGCCAATGGCATTGGTCACGAATATCAAAGAGACAATGGCATATCCAATACGATAGTCTCGTTCCAGATATGGAATCAGGGCTCCTGGGGCAGCATCATTGAGCCCATTCCCAAAGTACTCGATACAGGCATCCAAGACTCTCCACTTGTTCATGGAAGGAGAAGACCAGCTCTGGACGGCATACGTCTGCTCATGCTCTGGGCTAGACGGCCGACTGCTTTCTAATTCATTGGGTGTTTTGGGGGTTTGTGGATTGGAATGGCTCCCTTGATGGGACGAAGGTCCATTGTAAGTGGACCCCCACGTAAGACCATCGAGTTCCAGTAACTCAGCCCACCTGGATTCGGCCCACACCACGATTCGGCCCAGCTCCCCACCACCAAATAATTCGGTACCATCCTGTTTCACCACCTCCACCACCACCAATACTGTCTCAATATGGCTGATCGTGAAACCATTATTGCAATGGCTATTGCTGAATTTAATGCAGGCACTTATACCTCAAAAAACGCGTGCGCTGACGCGTATGGTGTGCCCCGCACGACCTTTAAGAAACGACTACACGGTCAACAAAATAAGCACAAATCTCACGAATCACAGCAGCGATTGTCTCCTCAACAGGAAGCCTTTTTAGCTGAGTGGATCCTTAAAGAGGACGCATATAGACACCCTCCTAGCCATGCTCGCCTTCGTGATATGGCTGCTCAAATCCTCAGTTTTAGTGGAGACGATAAACCTTTAAGAAAAAATTAGGCATCACACTTTTTATCTCACAATCCTTCTGTTACCACAGTTATTAAACGAAAGCTACATGGTGCTAAGGTTAAGAATGCTATAAAAGAGCAGATTATTGCCTTCCTAAAACAAGTAAAAAAGCTAAGATTGAAGTATAATATTTGTTTGGAGGACATATGGAATATGGATGAACAAGGTCTAGGTTTAGGCGTATGTACGAACTCACGAGTACTCGCCAGTGCTGAGAAATAAACAGCTGTTAAGATCACACCTAAGACACGTAAGTGGGTCTTAATAATTAAGGCTATTAACACCTCTGGACGCTGCCTTAATCCCCTGATTATTTTTAAAAGGAAAAGCCTTCAAACAAGCTGGTTCACACCGGATGATATCCCAGATTGGCACTATACAACATCTCCTAATAGCTAAATAATAAATAAGATTGGTTTGGCTTGGTTACAGCGCGTATTTAATCCACAGATATATCCTACTAATGGGAGATAGCGTCTTCTTATTCTTAACAGCCATCACAGCCATACAACCGTTAATTTCACATTTGTTTATAAGGTGGAACTTAAGATTGCTTTATTATTTATACCAGCACATACCTCACATATCCTACAGCCACTAGACCTCTGTGGCTTCAGTCCTGTTAAGAGTAAATACAGGGCACATATAGAGGCGTTAGCGTGCTTTGACGACTCTTTACCTGTCAAGAAGAGCCGTTTTATAACCTGTTATTATCAGACACGTCAAGAAGGCTTCACTAAGAAGAATCTTCAAGCAGCTTGAAAGGCAGCAGGCATTTGCCCATATAATCCTAGTGTGCCTCTGTCATCACCGTTTGTTTTCACTCCAAACAGCTTGCCAAACAAGCCAGAATCGCCTATGGGCTGGAAACGAGCGAGAACCATCTCATTTAATACACCAAAAGGCGAACAGGAACTTGCTACAGCGGTGCGCGCGCTTCATAAGGCGTGTGCGGTCTCTTCAAGCACGAAGAAGCTGTTCCGTAAGACACAGAAGGCCTTATCTAAGGCAGCATGTGAGACAGCAGCACTGAATTCACAGAATAAACAGCTGAAACAGCAGCTGGATAGGCTAGCTGCTCGTCCAGCTAAAGAACCTGTTAAATTAGGACCAAATGAGCTATTTGCTACGGTGGAGTTGATCAAGCAGTCAATTGCTTCAGAAACAGTAACAGCACCAATTTCAGCTGCACCACCACCTGTACAGATCACCAAAAATACAGGACGAAAGCAGGCAGCTACAGGCTATGAGCATATGTGTACACAATTTCAAATTTAATTGTTGTTGTTGAGATAATCAAATTTCTAATTAATGGTACGAAAATGGGATGGCTGGGCCGAATCGTGGTGTGGGCCGAATCCAGGTGGGCTGAGTTACTTAATTAATGTCCTAGTGAAGGACGTGCCGTAACTTTTCCCGGCCAAGTCCAGGCTGCTTTTGCCAAAAATGCCCTTGCCGTAATCCAATGCATAAATCTCATTTATATAGACATGACCGTATCCTCGTGCCCAAAAGATTCTCTGCCAGAAATGATCCTCGTTAGTCCGTGGTATACCGCGTGGAAAGACGAATCCTAAACACAAATCTTCACGCAAGCAATGCAAGGCTATGCAGTAAGCAAACCTCCTCACTCCCCTAAGACAGCTATCGCCTTTCTCGATTACTTCTCCTTCGGTGATGTATTTCGGAGCAAGTTCGCCTCCTTGCGTTTCGCGAGCAGACTCTTGAGCGCACCCAACCAGCGGGATAGCGCGTCCTCGTCCTGGGCGCAAAAGCGGTAATTGCGGTCGTCGGCGATGATCTGCATGCAGAAAGGGTGCCGGCGCGAGATGGGGTCGAGGTCGACGGCGTCGATGATGGTGGTGAAGGGTAGAATGAGGGTGGCAGAGTACTCCTGTGATAAGAAAGTCAGTGTTCAATGGTTTTGCGTGAGCTACAATGAAATCCACGGAAAATGGAACGCAGGGTGCGAGGATGAACAGAACAAGACGAGAGAACATTGGAACGAAGCGAGACAAATAGAAACATGCATACCTCCTCATCCTTGTAGAACGCCAGGTTCTTCGGCCGCAGCACCACCCACGCCTTCTTCCACTGCCGCATCCCCCGCGTCGACTTCAGAAAATGCAGCCAGCCCTGACACACCACGCGCTCGTCGTCCTGCAGCACGCCCACGCCGCTCACCTCGCTCGCGTTGCGCCGCATGTGCGTCGGCTGGCTGCTCGCGTAGATTGCCGGCACCGGATGGGCGGCCTCCCCGCGGCCGACAGTGTCCCCGTGCAGATGCTCGTGCAGCGAGAGTGACAGTGCAGAGCTCGTGAGACCACCGACGACGCCAGCGTCGGAGAGATCGTCCGAGTACGAGCCTGCGTCGGGCCCCGAGGGCTCGGCGTACGAGATGATGCGCTTGGGGAGGCAGGGCGCAGGGTGGGACGTTGCGCTGCCTGTTCGACTGTTCTTTGAAACGAGCAGCCTCGATGGCGGACCCAGGGGCTCTGCTTCGGAGGAGCTGTATCCTCCACCTGCCCCTCCCCCAGCGTCATGCTCCCTCGGCAGCGGCTCGTCCAGCCTCAGCTCTCCCACACCTCCTCCCTTACCTCCGCCAAGACCCACCTCATCCTCCTTCCCTCCCGGACTCGTCATCAGCATTTCCTCATCCTCCTCATCGAGCCGAGCCTCGGCGCGAATTGCCGCGACCCATTCCCCTGCATCGCGATCCTGGCTCGCGGCGAAGTGGAAGGTGCGCGCAGGGCAGAAGACAGCGAAGACGTGGGCTTGCTTGCGGCGAGGGTCGCGCTGGCGCGCGGTGGCAGTGAGGTCATGGAGAGGCAATTGGTGTCGGAGACGGGTCTCATCGGGGTCTTTGTAGATGGAGAGGAGGTGCGGGCGCAGGACGAGGTAGACGGGAGCCCAAGACTGGATTTGGGGAGAGCGGCGTTAGTGTGTGTGGAGGGGAGATGATAGGAAGGTGAGATCGAGGCAGGCGAATTACCTTAGTTTTGCGGGTGCGCTTGAGGACTTGGCCAGATTTGATGACGCGGTCGAATTCGAAGCAGCCGTCCTGGTTGACGGGGGAGAAGGTGCCCATGTTGATGTGGGCTTGCTTGAGCGATTGGATCGAGTGAGGCATTGGGACGGGCACCGGTGGGACGACTCTTAGCCCGTTGGACGCCATATCTCGAGCTCGGGGAGGAGGGTGGTTCGAAGGGAGTGGAGCTTCAGCCATTGTTGCGATGTGCAGTGGGACCGTTTTCAGGGGTGGAGGTGAGGGGAAGATGCACTCATGGAGGCTGCGGAGGAGCGGGTGCAGCAGTGAAAAGGGGGGCGTGGAAACATGGATGGTCTGAGCATGGCAAGAACATGTGGTCGACCGGGAAAAAAGGGAAAAAAAGGTTGATTGGTTTGGGTAGCAGCGACAATGGCGCCTGGGAGAAGCAGGATGCGGGGGCACGTTTGATTGCGAGTCTCAGTCTGAGGGCATTTTGGCGTCTCAGCCCATCCCGCACCATCTTCCCGTGCCACAATCCCATACGGACACAAACGTCCTGCAGGAACGTGACAGTGGATTCCCATCATCCTAGCCGCCTGACCCTCCGCCAAACCAATATGAGCAACACCATTCTTGGCTCTCCAGTTACGTCATTCCATCACCATGCCTGTCGTCAACCCAGAGAAGCTCGTGGCGTTGCAGAAGGCGGCAGACGATATTAGGAATGTGCGTTGACCTACCCGCCGGCCTCTTCCCTTGCTATACATTCATCTGGACAGAGTCCGTTGACCCCGTTTCCAGATTTGCATCCTTGCCCACGTCGATCATGGCAAGACCTCCCTCACTGACGCCCTCATTGCCACCAATGGCATCATCTCCCCCAAGCTCGCTGGCAAGATTCGCTACCTCGACTCCCGCCCAGATGAGCAGACGCGCGGCATCACCATGGAGTCCTCCGCCATCTCGCTCTTCTTCTCCCTGCTCCGCCGTCCTGACGACGACGGTCGGCCGCCCCAGCCCAAGGAGTACCTGATCAACCTGATCGACTCGCCCGGCCACATCGACTTCAGCAGCGAGGTCTCGACCGCATCACGGCTGTGCGATGGCGCCGTCGTGCTGGTCGATGCGGTCGAGGGCGTGTGCAGTCAGACGGTGACGGTGTTACGGCAGACGTGGATCGAGAAGCTGAAGCCCATTCTCGTCATTAATAAGATGGACCGTCTGGTGACGGAGCTGCGCATGAGCCCCGCCGAGGCCAACACGCATTTGAGTAAGTTGCTGGAGCAGGTCAATGCTGTCATGGGGAGCTTCTTCCAGGGCGAGCGTATGGAAGAGGATTTGAGGTGGCGCGAGCGCATCGATGAGCGTGTGACGGCGAAGACGCAGGAGCGCTCGGCATCGTCGAGTGTTGCCGCCGAAACCGACTCGACCCTTGTCTCAGACGCCGGGTACGAGGAGAAAGATGACGAAGACATCTACTTTGCTCCCGAGAAGAACAATGTCATCTTTAGTAGCGCTATCGATGGCTGGGCCTTCACAGTCAAGCAATTTGCCGCGCTGTATGAGAAGAAACTCGGCATCAAGCGTGCCATTCTAGAGAAGGTCCTCTGGGGTGATTTCTACATGGATCCCAAGACTAAAAGGGTGCTTGGCTCAAAGCACCTGAAAGGTAGGAATCTCAAACCCATGTTTGTCCAGCTGGTACTCGACAACATATGGGCTGTATATGAAGCTACAACAGGCGGTAGCAAAGGCAAGGGGTGCGTGGAATCTCTCTTTGTTCCGGTTCCATTCCATGTACGATATCATCAAAACCATGCAGCATTGCTTATGAGTCTTTCCGTGATGCTAGTGATCCGTCAATGGTCGAGAAGATTACCAAGTCGCTCTCCATAAATCTCCCTGCCCATGTCCTCCGTTCACGAGATCCGCGCGCAGTCCTCACTGCGCTATTTGCAGCCTGGTTACCGCTCTCGACGGCAATTTTGGTTTCTGTAATCGAGCATCTCCCATCTCCGCCAGTATCCCAAGCTGCTCGAATGTCAGATCTGATCGCTTCCTCACCTGGCGCTGATCATGTTTCTCCCAACATCCAGAGAGCCATGAGCCAGTTCCAGGCCGATGAAGGCACCCCCATGGTAGCATATGTCAGCAAAATGGTTGCCGTCCCCGAAAGTCAGCTACCACAAAACAAGAGACGCACTGGTGGCACAATGAGCGCCGAAGAAGCAAGAGAACTGGCGCGAAAGAAGAGAGCCGAATTCGCCAAAGCCCAAGCCATTGCGAATGGAGACGAAGCCGTTGATGGCGTTGTTGATGCGCTGAGAAGCGCCGACGTAGGAGGTAAAGCTTCAACAGAGTTCGATGAAGAGCAAAAATCCGATCCGGAGCATTTGATTGGCTTTGCGCGCCTGTACTCGGGCACGCTGCGCGTCGGCGATGAAGTCTATGTGCTGCCTCCAAAGTTTTCACCTGCAAATCCACATGCACATCCTGAACCTCAAAAAGTGACAGTGACGGCATTGTACTTGTTGATGGGAAGAGAGTTGGAGTCCCTTCCGTCCGTGCCCGCAGGTGTTGTGTTCGGAGTGGCCGGACTAGAGGGACACATTCTAAAGTCTGGCACACTGTGCAGTCAACTAGAAGGAAGCGTCAATCTTGCTGGCGTCAACTTGGGCAGCCAACCCATCGTTCGCGTGGCATTGGAGCCAGAAAACCCTGGTGATCTCGACAAGATGGTCAAGGGGCTTCGACTGCTGGAACAGAGCGACCCTTGCGCAGAGTATGAGGTCCTGGAGAGTGGCGAACACGTCATATTAACGGCGGGCGAACTCCATCTGGAAAGATGTCTGAAAGATCTGAGAGAGCGGTTCGCCAAGTGCGAGATCCAAGCTGGCGAGCCGATCGTACCCTACCGCGAAAGCATTGTCAGCGCTGCCGAAATGAACCCACCGAGAGACAAGGACCTGCCCAGAGGCACAGTGGCAGGGACCACGACGTCAAAGCAGGTGACTATTCGGTTGCGAGTGCGTCCATTGCCTGCAGCTGTCACCGAGTTTCTCGTCAAGAACACCACTGCAATCAAAACGTTGTATGCGGAGCGCAAAGCAGAAGAGGAAGGTGCACGCGGCACGGATACACCGTTCGACGTCTCTCACGACCAGACAGCGGAGCGTGATGGCCTTGGAGACGTAGGTGTTGCCGAAACAGGAACGGTGCTCTCCCAGGCCGATTTCAAGGCCCAGTTGAAGCTGGCGTTTTTGGAAGCCAAGAACGAAGCCGACATCTGGAGAGATGTTGTTGAGAAGATTTCGACATTTGGACCAAGGAGAACGGGTCCTAACCTGCTCATCGATGCGACTCACAATCAAATTTGTGGTAAATTGTACGGTCCAGTCCCTGTCCGCACAGATGCGTTGGGTCATCGCCGCTAATCAAATCTATAGTCTACGAGAGCACTCCGAAGAAGAGGCTTCCATAGAGGGCAAAGATGTCAGGACATCTTCCAACAAGATTACAGGGGGTGACTTTTCCGACAAGATTGCATATGCCTTTCAGCTAGCGACAGCACAGGGGCCGCTGTGCAACGAACCTATACAAGGCATCGCAGTCTTTCTCGAAGACGTCACGGTCTCAATACCATCAGACGAGGATAGCGGGGCGCGGGAGAGGCTCGGTCGACTCACGGGAGAAGTCATTCGCACGGTACGAGAATCCATTCGGCAAGGCTTTCTCGACTGGAGTCCACGAATGCTGCTTGCCATGTACAGTTGCGAAATCCAAGCATCCAGTAAGTGCCCAAAGCAACTGTAACACTATAGACCGTAGCGCGTTAACCATTTCTAGCCGAAGTGCTCGGTCGCGTATATGGGGTGATCACGCGTCGGCGAGGCCGAATTCTGTCCGAAGCCATGAAAGAAGGCACCCCCTTCTTCACCATCGTCTCCCTCCTCCCCGTGGCTGAATCATTCGGCTTCAGCGACGAAATACGCAAGCGCACCTCGGGCGCCGCCAGCCCGCAGCTAATCTTCCAGGGGTTCGAGATGCTGGATGAAGATCCATTCTGGGTGCCCTTTACCGAAGAGGAGCTCGAAGACCTAGGCGAGCTGGCGGACCGGGAGAATGTGGCAAAGAGGTATATGGAGGGGGTCCGGAAGAGGAAAGGATTGTTTATAGCTGGCAGGAAACTGGTCGAGAATGCGGAGAAGCAAAAGACGATGAAGCGATGAAGGTGGGAACGTAACGCAGATGCACTTGATCCAGAACCAGCTTTGCCTACCTTTACCTATACCTAACCTGCCTGGTAGCCTGCCTGCCTACCTGCCTACCTCCTGCTTGGCCACGCCTACTAGCCTTGTTGCTTCGTCGTGCATGCGCGATAATAACGCCGAGTGATTATGAGGTCACCTCGTTGCACGCAGCTATATAAGACGAGCGCGCGAACTAGAAGATGTTGCGCGACATAATATTTGTGCTACTCTTGCATTGGCCGCCTGCACGTGTCGAGCACCCCTCGTCCACGGTCGAAATTAGATCTGACTGGGTGCGTAGCGGGCCTGGCTTGGCGAATCAGCTCGGTCGCGCCAGTTGGAACAAGCAGAAGGTCGATGATGATCGTTTCCCCCTGTCCTGGCACCTAATTAGCAGAGGGTACTCCTCCGTAAAGTGCATGCATTGCCTTGCCTTGGCTCACGTCTCGCCATCTCGACGACCACCTCTCTCGCGCGCCCCGTCTTCTCGCACCCGCCCGCCTATTCGTCTACGTGGAATCGATTGTACGCTCGTTGCCATATCGGCTGCATCATCTGCTGCTCCCCACTTTCATTTGGAGCGAACGCACTGTCGTTCCGCGCGGGTCCTGAAACACCACCGCCGCATGTAGATCAGGTGGCAGGAAATTTGGCCAACGTCCCCCCTGCTTCACCAGCAGCACCCAAGTTTTGCCCGCTACTCATTCACTGCGCGCAATCACCATCTGCGCAAAAGCGGGCCGGTCTTGTCGTCAGCGTCCGCCGACCTTTAACTTTTGGCTGCTGTTTCACCTCATTCCTCCCTTCCGTCTCCCTCCATCTTATACTCCGGCTCTCCTTCCACGACGAATGAGCCTGGGCGTGTTTGACCAGTGTTCAGACCCGGTCCCTTTCACCAGGCCGAAATGACGCGGCCACAGATCATCAGAGCAGGTAGGCGACGACCATGAGGCGTCGCCCTCGTTTCGTCGAACTCGGTTGACCTGAACTGTGCTAGATACCATCGACCTACAGGACCAAACCTCGCCCTCCGCCCAGGATCACTCGCTACAGCCCTCTCAGCCGTCGCCGTTAGGCACTGGTCCCCCTGCGCCACACCAAGCGGCGTCAGTCCATCAGGTGCAAGAAGAACGACAGGAGGAAACCGATAGATTAGCCGAAGCGTGGCATGTTACAGATACATTGCAGGACGAATCGCAACAAGACAACGCTCAGGCTGCCTCGAATGCCACCAACGGCGAACACTTGTACCAGCGCGATGAGCAGGCCATCCAGCAGAACGGCGGCCAGTCTGGACATGAGGATGCAGAGATGGCAGAATCGGAAACGGAAGTCGAGGACGACATGATCGACAAGATATCCAGTTCGCCGTCTATTGACGATGGTGGGTTACCTTCCATTCCCCGATGGCCGCAGCGGACATCGTCCTTGACGCCCTCTTCGACACCTACCCTATCATCACCAGTACTACAAGACAGTCCAGCCTACAATTCCTCTTCGCCCTTCACCTCTCCCCCACAGCATTTCCCCCTTTGTTACAGCACAGACAACACTCGCCAGCCAGATTCACCTGATGACACTTCTTCACCATTCAACACTTCACCACAGCACTTTCCTTTGTCTCCCTCCATCAGGAAGGAGCATTTCTCTCGACCACGGGTTTATCATCATAACTTGCGGGGTGAGTATGACTGGACGCGCAACGATGACGACAACGACGCCGACGCCGACGCCGACGAATTCGCTGACTTCGAAGATTCACTGGACGATGTCAACGACCCGACCGCCGATAGAGTCTCCATCGAGAGCGGATCGCCAATGAGCAAACGACGTCGATCAGATAGTCCACCGCTGAAAGTCGCTGTTGCGAGTGCCTCATCCACAACCTCGGCCAAAAATGACACCGAAGATACTACTCAATTTCAAGATGAAGGCTTTGTAGATGACTTGGAAAGCATCTTGCTTCCGACTAACGATCCGCTTCTAGCAACCATCACCGAAGTTGATGAACCGGCATCTCCAAACGGCTCGTCCTCTTCCTGGATCAGCGACGATGAAGGCTCGAGCTTTGATGGAGAAACCGCAAATGATGATGATGACGCTTTCCTTTTTTCCGATGATGATGAACGCTTTGTTGACTCTGGTTGGGGAGGCGAATGCTTACGCGAATCAGAAGACATTGATTTCGAGTTCGTTTACGCCCTCCACACGTTCGTGGCGACCGTTGAAGGTCAGGCCAATGCTACTAAAGGCGACACCATGGTGCTGCTTGACGATAGTAACAGCTATTGGTGGCTGGTCCGGATCGTCAAGGACAGTAGTATCGGTAAGTCACGCTTATAACAGTCTTGCGCGTACAAAGTCTTGACAGCTGGGCAAAGGTTACCTGCCTGCGGAGCATATCGAAACGCCGACCGAACGATTGGCACGCCTCAACAAGCACAGGAATATCGACGTACGATAAGATCATCCCCAATGCATGACTAGCCAGTCACTAACCATAAACAGTTGTCCGCTACAATGCTTGGCGACAATCCCGAAAAATCCAAAAACCCCCTCAAGAAGGCCATGAGACGGCGGAATGCTAAGACTGTTACGTTCACTGCCCCCACTTACGTTGAACCTGCAGATTACGGCGACTTTACTGACGAAGAGGAGAATGCCGAGGCCGATTTGCTTGCGAATGAACTAAAGAACAGCACGAATGGCCAGGACGTTACTGAAAGCGACGCCAACGACGAAACTGAAAAGGACGAAACGGCCGTGGTTGAACCCTTGAAAGTCAATGGTGCCAACAAGGCAGTCGCCCCTGAAAATACCGAGCGCGCTTCCCTGGGCGACGAAATGGCACCGGAATCAACGGATGATAATAGCCCTAAGCCAAGGACTAGCGACGAAATCTTGTCGCCGCCTGGTAAGCTGAATGTGCCTCCAAATGCTGGCTCTTCAACTGACCACTCCCGCAAAGATGGCTCTCGTGGGAAGTCACGCAATGGCACTGTGCGCAATACAGACTCGTTTTTCAAGGATGAGAATGCCGAGACCAGGAAAATTACGCTTACGCCAAACCTGCTCCGGGACGACTCAAGCTCATCATTACGCTCTATTGATGCCAAAGAGAGCAACCTTGGTGACAAGCTTGAGAAGAGCGTGCCCCCTTCGGAAAGACCGAAAGACGAGAGGAAGAGAAAGGACAAGAAGCCCGGCATGCTCAGCGGGCTTTTCAAGAGCAAGAAGAAGGACAAAAAGGGTAGGCTCGTGGACGAAGACGAGGAGAAGGATATCCTTGAATCCTCGCGTGTGTCATCACCGAGCGTTCAGGATGCATCTCCAAATGAGAAATCGCCCTCAACCGGCCAGCAGAATCTTCCTCGTCAACTGAGCAAGGGCAAACTGCAGAAGGCCCCACCGAGTTCCAATTCACCGCAATCGCGAGTGAAGTCTCCGATCGAAGAGACTCGGTCAGCACCAGCGCCTACCAATTTGGATGACAAGGTTACTTCGCCGTCCAGCACCATGCGCCTTGTACAGCCGGATTCTGAACCAGCTCGGCCGGATGAGTCTAGCATGGACCGGAAAATGTCTGCAGACTCGCAAGCAAGCGAGCAACATCTAGACGTCGGGCCAGGGAAAGAAAAAGGCGGCAAGCTGTCTCCGATTACCAATCTCATACGACCGTCCGAGCCCCGGCCGGAAAAGGTCAAAAAGGCTAAGCAGCGAGTCGAGCTTGACGATTTTGACTCGTCGCCTGACGATGTTGACACGAGCAATCCCTTTGACGACTCGAATGAGAACCTCGCCGGCCGAACACCCAGCGAGGACAGTGAGAACAACAAGCAATCGCTCGAGTCGACCGAAGGCCCGTCGTCCACGGACTCCGCCGAGCAACGCACGCCACCCCTCAGCACCGAATCCTCCTCATTAGAAGACCAACATTCCCCCGTCTCTCCCATCACCGCGCACCGCTCCCCCATCGAAGGTGCGCATCAACCTGCCTCCACCTCCTCCTCCACTCCAACCATGGCCTCCCCGGACCCAGCCTTCCGTTCTCTCACCACCACCACCACCACCACCCCCCACAATAATGATCTCAATCTCTCTCGCACCCGTTCGCCGCCCCAAAACCAGCAACCGCCCAACCATGCAGCCCGCTCCTCCCCCTCCTCCCGCAACACCGACACTCCACCGACCCCATCGTCCCAGCCCACCGCCTCAACCCCAACTTCCTCCTCTACGTGGTCCGGCGCCGCGCTGCATGCTTACATGGCGGCAGGCGGCGATAACAGCGACATACGCGACCTGCTACTTGTTGTCCGCGGCAGTGGTGGCACGGGTGCGGGCACGGATGTGGTCCCCGTGTCGAGGGACCATCCACTCATGCGTGATCTCTACGTGGAGGAGCGCAAGGAGCTCCAGGCTTTGGGGAGCCAGCTGGATGGTCTGTTAGGGAAGTGGATGGCGAGAAAGGGGATGGGTGGATTAGTTGGGGGAAAGGAGGGAAGGAAGGTGGGAAGGGCGTGAAGATGAAATCCCAAGATACTGCGAATGAAGGAGGAAAAAAAAGTCCCCCCCCCCCCAAAAAAAAAAAACAAGAAACCGGAACAAAACCCCCTAAGATGTGGATGTATTTGTCTGCGGTGTGATATGGCGATTTATGACTGCTGGTGTAGGGCATGATCTTGCATTGGTGGAGTACAATTGGGCTGGCCCTTTGGCTTTCTGGGAGCTAGGGATCCGGTCGCTTTTGACCTATGGCGTCCGAGGAACGTATACCCATTCGTGACGATGAGCTTGTTGCTTTTGCTTGTGTACGAGTTCATGAATGAAGCATTGGGGACCAGCAGGTTTCCATTTGGCTGCAATAGCTATCTGTATCACCTTCTATTCGGAAGCATCTGTTGAGATCAGATGAACGAACAGAGGATTGACGTCGAATTCAATGATTTCTATGCACTTTCTTGTTTGCGAAGAGTTGATTGCTGGAGAAGCACTTAAGGACACGATAATGCTGCACGACGTGTTCCGAGCGTTTTGAGCCCAAAGCTTTTCGTATCGCGCCGGTCCCAACAAGAGTGGGTTCGTCCTATTGCACCAATGTCCAATGGGAAGCTGCAGGAACAGCTATACAAGCTCAGGAAGCGAGGATAGCGCAACCTCTCTTTTCAACGGGGACGGAGTGCGATCCGAAAAAACGGGGTTCTCATCGCGATGGATGACGCAAGCGAGCAAATTTTTGGTGCAATGCTGAAGGAGGAGGGGGAGGAGCGAGCAGCTTCCGGCGAGGCCGCAGCTCCACGGAGAAAGCAGAAGCTGGCGTTGCCTCATGACCATGACACCTCGCGAATGCAGTCGAATGGTGTCAGACCGCGCCCGAATGCCACAATGCGGGGCAGATGTGGCAGCTCTTGCGGCTGGCGGCGGGCACACGGGGCGCGCAGAGAGAGAGAGAGACAGAGAGAGAGGGTGGAACAGGGCAGCGGGCGCCACAATGGAAAAGCTTTCCGGGCCAGCGCTTTGCTGGATGGAGTTCACCGCTCGACCTAGTTGGCCAGCCGGTGACCCGGGGAAGAGCAGCAGAAACGTAATAGATGCGTCGTGACTGGTGCGCAACGGCGCCGCATGCAATTTTTACTCATCTTTGGTCAGAAGGCGAGTCCCAACGCTGCCGTAGTCGGGCGCGTCAATCAAACTACAAAAAGAGCTTTGCTGCGCTGCCTCTTGGCCTCTCTCTGCTCCCCCCAATCGTGCCATTCCACCGCCGGAGCAGCCTCCGACCGCGCCTGCGCATTCAGGAACGGGCAATTACCCCGCCAAAGAACGCCGCTCGATCGGCGTCTGCACAGCGGCTTCCTGCAGCCACGAGCGCCACTGCTGACTACGCCACGCGCGCAGAGAAGTGGCGCCCCCCGCGATTTCCAGATCCAGCATGCCAGGCCGCCTGCTGCGATGGGAATTTGGCCACGCCGACCACCATGAAGACGCGACGCTGGATCAAGCGTCGACGAAGACGAGCAGTCGCAGAAGACGCTCGGCCGAGTTGCTCGCGGACAAACGCCGCAGTTCGGCCAGCATGGAGCACATTACCAACATCATGAAAAAGCATGGCGTCGACAAGAAGGACAAGGACAAAGACCACATCCGCCCCGGATCGCCAAAGTCGCTGCGGATGGAGTTCCAAGTGGAATCACCTCCCATTCTGTTTCTCGGTCGTCCGTCCGAGACTGCCTCCGGCTTTCTCATGTCTACCCAGCTCAAGGTCAACGTTGTATCAAACCAAACCATCGTCAACAAGCTGGAAATCGAGCTGCGAGGCAGCTGCACGTACAAGCGACCCGTTTCTGACCGATGCTCGGACTGCAACACCACCAAAACCCTGCTCCGCACGTGGAACATTCTTACCGAGCCACGAACCCTCAACCGCGGCGAACAACGCTTCCCCTTCAGCTGTGTCCTCCCCAGCCACCTCCCTGCAACCACCCGCGGCTACCTCGCCCAGCTCACCTACCACCTCGTCGCCATCGCCCATCTCTCCTCCGGCGAGCTCGCCACGCACACGCACGAGCTCGAAATGAAGCGCGCCGTCGGACACCACCGCGAGCCCAAGCACTGCAAGCGCGTCTTTCCGCCCACCACCCTCGTCACCGACGCCTACTTCCCGCCCGTCATCCACCCGATCGGCGCCTTCCCCATCGACTTCCGCCTCTCCGGCATCGTCACCCACAACCGGGACGGCTCCGTCACGCGCAACCGGCTGCGCCGCCTGCTCTGGCGCATCGACCAGCACGAGGAGTGCATCTCCCCCGCCTGCGCCCGCCACGCCGACCGCGTCGGCGGCCCGGGCAAGGGCCGCACTCACCACCACACCCACACCATCGGCGCCGGCGAGCTCGCGTCGGGCTGGAAGACCGACTTCACCGTCTCCGTCCCGCCGCCGAGTGCGCCGAACAGCCCGACGGGGACGGAGCCCTTGCTCGGCGCCATCGAGCTGGACACCCAGGCGGCCATCCGCACCAACGCGCAGCCCCTCTGCGACGTCGCCTCGCCCGCCGGCTTCACCGTGCGGCACGACCTGATCGTCGAGCTGATCATCGACGACGAGTGGCTGCCCTCGCGCGGCGCCGTCGCGACCGGGACGGGCACGCCCACGGGCGGCGCGCGCGTCCTAAAGATGACGTACGCGTTGACCGTGACCGAGCGTGCGGGATTGGGGATTGGCTGGGAGGAGGAGCAGCCGCCCGTGTATGAAGACGTGCCGCCAAGCCCGCCGCATTATGCGAGCGTGGAGCCGTACGAAGGGCCGTGGCCGCTGGAAGAGGGGTTCAGCTTGGGGCCGCCAGAGGGCGATCCGCCGGAGGAGGCGGGACAGGTCGAGAGGGGGGAATCGTCGGCGGCAGGGGCGGCGATTCATGCATGAGTGAGTAAAAGAGGCGAGGTCGAGAGCCGGTCACTGAGGACTTTTGAGATTGCTTTCCAATTCCCTTTGGTTGCTGGTTTCTGTAAGGTTTGCGATCAGAATGGTGGATGGACAGTGAACATTATACCCATTTGCCAATCTGCATTCTTGGGGGAGGCTGGTTTGTTTTGCTGCAAATTTTCCTTGTTCTTCCTTGATACAGCTCTCGTCTATTAACACCATGCAAAAGCCTATCTCTTCCCTTGCAGAATGAGGGGGTTTTTCTTTCAAAGCGATACAAGCGGATAAAAAGCGACGGTGTTAGTGTTCCAGCTTAGTTCCCGTAGTGCCTAATTTTGTCTTTAGCTTGTTCATCAGAACTGACTCTCAACTCGTCGTTTTTCTCTTCATTGCATTTTCTTTCAAAGGAGGTAGCTATCGAGGATTAGCATTGCCGACGAGTGTTATAGCTAAGCTGTTGATGAAAAGTTCCTTACTTGCCATTCCAAGGCTAACTGTTCTTAAGAGAAGAGAGGTATTCTACCCACTAGCTTCGCACCATATTCCTAACAAAACCGGGTCCTTAGACTTTGGCATGCTACAAATTCAACTGTCCCTTTTTCCTTCCTTCGATTATCTCCCCTCCAGTTGATACTGGCCACGTACCGCACGCTGCTCCTTACTCTACCGAAGTGACTTCCTTACTTTTACTCCCCCTCAGGTTTTGCCACTCCAATGCACCACAGGAGCCAATCCTCTACGACTACCAGATTCCTCAGCGTATTTTGGCTCCACCACGCTACGACACACACCCCTGCACCCGCTATCGCGTCGAGGATAAAGTGATTTGCGGTAGCAACGATGGCAAGCAGGATCAGCAGTGGATAGACCACGCCGAGACTCCGTAGGAGGAGGATGCGCCACGAAGGGAACAGTGAGGAGGAGTGGGGTGATGGGGCCAGCGGAATGGCGAGCAGGGTAGTGCCGATGAGGAGGGCGTAGCCGAAATGGAGGGAGGGCATAGCGGCTGGTATTTGGGAGGTGGGATCAGTTGAGATTCTCTTGGCGGCGTTGGGGAGGTGATGCGGCTTTACGTAGGGGCACCGCTTAGTGGGACGGCGGAGAAGGGGTAAACAGGGGGGGATGGGATGACGCACCATACTGGTTGCAGAACCGATTCTGCGTCCACACGCTCGACGCCCCGTGCGCGCCATGCACCGTATCGACGAATCCATACGCGCGCGCCTCAGCAGCGTCCGGGCCGTGGTAGTTATGATCGTTGAGCAAGCGGGGTGGCATGCAGGGCCACGCGGTGAAGACGACAAAAGCGAGCAGATTGCACATGGCCATGGTGCGTCGGCGTGCCTCATACAGACCGGGGCCTGCCGGACTGCCGGCCTCGGTCTGGTTTGTCAGAGGTCTGTGTGGCGGCGACTCGGGCACGCGATTGAGGGTCGTAGTGAAGTAGTACAGCCAGATGAGGAAGAGGATGGTGCCGGGAATATGGATGAATGAGTAGATGTGATTGATCCAAAGAAGGAAGGATGGGTGCCGGAGGAAGAAGTGTTGGACGGGGAGTTCGTGGAAAATGTGAAGGCGTTGCTCGAGATGAATGAGTTGGAGGGCGTGCTGGCGCGCTACGTGGACGGTGCCTTGGACGAGGGTGACGGCGGTGAAAGCGCGGCCGAGTTGGTAGATCTAAGTCGAGTGAGCAAGATTTCGGCCAGAGGATGTGTGTGAAAAGTCATACCCAATAGATTAACGCCCAATACCATGCCTCTATAAGAAATGGGAATCTCCGCAAAAGCCTGCTCAAAAACCGGTCACGGAAGACGTTCGTATTCGGCGTGGTAACTCTTCCTCGGATCCCAGGTATACCTACTTCCCTTGTCCGCCATCTACTATCCCGAGCAGGTGATTTCGCTCTCGGTGCCAGCAGGCCCTCCTTAAAGGCAGCACCATGCCATCCAGATTCGAGAGTTCTTGGAGAATCTTCTTTTTTGCCTGCACCTATCTCTTTCCGATACCATCTTTCACCGGCGTGGGGGAATATGTGACAGCTTGGATCGCGATTAATATAGGTGCCGCCGAAAAGCAACGTGATAACGACCAGAGGTTCGATGAAAGCACCTGCCCCCATGACAGTAGTGATTTCGCAGCTGCTTTGTCAAGAGAGGATGGGAGTTATGAGCGAGACAGAGTCCTTGAAAGCGAAATGACAGAAATACTGGTTCTTTGTAGGGCGCGGTAAGAGGATGGTGTAGTTGTTGGCAAGTAACGTACGAACAGCTATGTTTACACGAACGAAAAGAGTTTGCAATCTTGAAAAGAAAGCGGGCAGTTTCGCTTCAGCGATTGGGCAGCCTCGAATTTTTGCTCCTGCCGCACGTCACACTGATTACCATGGAGCATCATGTGCAAGAGAGGGCGGCGCCGAGGCCGATGCCAAGCTTTCATCTACCTATAGAATGAATGATTACAGGGTAGCAATCACTTGTACGGGTTCTCAGCTGCACACCCACCTGGTATTGCCATCCGAGACGAAGGCCATTGGTGTCAGGCATCATACTAAGCTTATCAGTAGGTCACCCGTCGACGCTCAAGGTCTTTGGCCACTGGAAGCGAGCAGCGGGAGAGTAGGCATCGGAGACCCGACTTTCCGATGTAGCTCTTATTCGGAGCAGTGAACGGAAAGACTCCAAGCTTGAATGCCACCATTCCGAAGTTCCGAAGCTGTTATGTTGGGAAATGACGTTGTGTCCAATGACCTCCTTGATCAGCACGTAAATGTTTGAGTATCTTCTGACGTTGACCTGCATTGTGGTGCTATTTCGACTTGTCCGTCAGGAAGCGCTTGTATTGCAAAGCCTTGATGAGGTCTTGAGGAAGTCAGGGAAAATGATACCAAGGACGAGCATGCTATGGCGTCTCACGCGACTCTTAACTCCGTGAGGTTTAGCTTCTGTCCCGATTGATCTCGGCTCTCGGAGCTTCGGAAAGGGAATGCCGCATCCAGCCACTTGCGAAGCTAGAATCTTTGGAGAAAACCTTATATAACTCCGATCCAAATTATCGAGCCGCAGCTAGCACTACCCTTGCAACAACCATTTTTTAGCGGAGCACCGAATGGCATAGCGCTAACCACGGAAACAGATACTTGGTAGAGGTTTATCAACGCCTTTTCGGCTGCTACCGCGTAATCCCAGTCTGCGTCGAAGAGTACAGCGAGAGCTTCTAGTATCCCTGCTCAAAGCCAACTTCGCATGCAACCAACCACTTTACCGAGGCCGACTCTTTGTAAAGTTGGCCCAAAGCCAAGATGTTCGAAGCATATATGTATTCTTCCATGTCAGTCGGGATTATGCATATTTGTCACGGGATGAGACTTAGTGCTGAACAGTAGCTTTTGTCCCGGCAATGACTAGCAAGCTACGCACAAAAGAAGTAAAGTAAGAAGAGGTAGACCTTGACCAATGCATAAGTCTGGCCCGCGGTAATAATCATGTGGCTGTAGCACGTGCTGAAGGGCTGAATAAGACATGCCAGTGAGATTACCTACCTACCTACCCAGTATAGGTACCGTAGGTAGTTAGGTCTGGGTAGGTAGGTAAGGCAGGTAAGGTAAGGTAGTCAACCTTACCAGCCCGTCACAATAACACAAGGACTGCAACCTACCTGCAATAGCCGTCTACGGGGTAATGAGGAGAGATCCAGATAAGATGAGCGTGATGGTTGACAGTTTTACACCTGTCAACAATCAAGGTCACCTTGGCTGTTTATGATTTCGATGAAGCCTCTTTCGATTAGCCGGTAGAGCTGCACGGGAATGGATGCAAGTCAAATGAACATAACAGATATTGATCGGTGCAGAGCGCGTGAGCGACACAGTCAGCTGATTGACCTCTTGGATAACTCTCAGCCAAATGCGTTTCATGAGATCTGAGGGAATTTGTTTTTTCTTCTTCAAATACTGGTGGTCAGCTTGGGTTTGCTGGGAGGAGCGGCCTCGTGGACTTTTGTCAAGGATTTCTGCAAATGCCAACGATAGTTCACAAATGAGGGCTTTGCCAGACCCACCTTGGCGAAATTTCCGGCTAGTAGCATGAGTGCGGGCACCGCTTCTTCTTCCTTTCAAAATGCTTCGTGAGTGACCTCGTGTTCTTGGTCACTCGAGTTTCACCAGGTACCTTTCGATCCCGTTGGCAAATGGAGAGACCATGAACGAAAGAAATTGAGCGATGAGTTTCATGGGAAAGTGATGGGAATGCAATTGGCTAAAGTCAAACAATGCCGTCGGGGTATCATGACATAACTCTAATAACGCCAGTATGCCCGTCCTCATGCATCATTGCCGTAAGCGCCCCAGTTCTTCTATCCTGAGACTACGGCTGCCTTCCTGGGCTGCGTGGCACCCCCCTTCCTCATAATCTCGAGAGGAATGATATCGCCCTTTTTGCTTGTAGAGAGGATTTTGCGGCAACACGGGCAATTCCCACGGCGACTGTCAGTGGACTGGGCCAGAGCTGACTTGAGACACTGGAAGCAGAAGACGTGACCTACATCGAGGTCAGCATGGCCCTCAACAACGTACTGGTAGACAACGAGAGACGCACCGCAAGAGGTAGAAGTCAAATCAGTCGGCGAATCCAAGCAAATGACGCAGGTCAGTTTCGAGAGTTTTGTTGGCTTGCGGGAATCTTCCTGGGCTGCTACTTGCTGCTGTCGCTGTTTCTTCAGAGTATCGGCCAGAGCGGTATCTTCCTCTGCAAGATCGATTTCCTCAATTGATTTGTCTGAAGTTTGATCGGTCCGAGCTCGCTTGTTTGGGGATCCTGAAGGCGTGGCTTCCGCCTTTCGTTTGGGCGCTTGTCGAGGTGCCATTGCTATGTTGAGAGGCTCGGAGCCACTGCCGCCAATCCCTGGACGGGCTGTATCAGCGATTAAGCCGTTAGACTGTACAGATCCCATGAAAGGGGGTAGCGAAAATGCACCAAAGGTATCGTCTTCGAAATCCGGAAGATCAAGGTGCAGTGGGGAATAAGGCCGTTGATGAGAAGGGCGTCTTCCCGACGAAGCAGAAGACCCAGCAATGATGTCGCGAAGCGAGCCAGGAAGCCGCTGAAACTCTTCCGAGTCACGAAACCCGGAATAGAGTGGCTGAGTAAAGTGGCAAGGTGATGAAGGGTTGGCCTCGGAGGACGGAGACTTGGCCGAATATTGATGGTCCATGGTCGGCGGTGTCGTCCGTCATTTGTGACTCACATGTAGAGATGAAAGTGTGCTGTGACCGCGCGCTGGAGTGAAACGGTTGCAAGGGTGACGTAGGGCACACTGGATTGGCTGATTTCAAAAGATACCTCCTGGGTAGTAATTAGTAGATATCAGGGATGCCTCCTATCCAAGGGAAAGACGCACAGGCCACCGCTGCGAGACTTGTCTCTGTCGTCACTACGCGACTATCCCGCGTCCTAATCTCTCTTATCCGCAATTCCTCCTGGTGCACCATCCCATCCAACTCCTGCCAACAATGAGGTGACAGCGGCATGCTCGTCGCCGTACAATGCGCAATATCGCTCAAGCCCGATTGAGTTCCAATCTCCTGCACCAGCCGTCCTCTCCCTGCCTGTTCGCAAAATCCCCTATTTGGTGCCAGTTGCAGGGATGTCGACGAAGATATTATGCAGCAGAAGCCCAGGGCACGAAAACGAGCATATCCTCCGCTGCCCAAGGACGATTCAACGAAATCGGTGTTCAGCAGATTAGCAGCCATGTTCACGCACAAATCTTTCCCGGAACGAGCCCGCAGACTCCCCCTGAGCTGGTTGCACTCGCTAAGGACCATCTGTCTCGACACGAATTACTTGGCAAGAGCAATGACGTGAGCAGTCCAGTGGTCTTGGACCTGCCGGCCCTCCAAGGGCACTCGCTGGACGAGCATTTCTACAAGCTGGGCACAGATGCCGCCGAACCCTATTTGACACTGTGCAAGACGTATGCCAGAGCAAATGCACCACCGAGGCCACGCAAATGGATCGCGAGGAGCGGGTGGACCAAATACTATGCAGACGGTACATCGGAGCAAGTAGATGTCCCCAGGGAATCCATGCTCACCTTCGATACGGAAGTCATGTGGAGAGAAACTTCTTTCCCAGCTATGGCGTGTGCACTGAGCCCAACAGCTTGGTATGCTTGGATCTCACCTTGGCTACTTGGGGAGTCAGAATCGGACCGACATTTGATTCCGCTCGGATCTATCCAAGAACCAAGAGTCGTTGTAGGGCACAATGTCGGGTATGATCGCGCCCGGATAGCTGAAGAGTATGATCTTAGCCAGTCCAAGAATTACTTTGTGGATACCATGTCCTTGCATGTTGCTGTCAACGGTATGTGTTCGCGCCAGCGCCCGACATGGAATAAACATAAAAAGGCGCGCGAACTGCGAGAAAAGATGGCCCAATCTGATCGTGATGCCGACTTGGCGTTGATGTTGAATTCTCGTGCAATGCAGGATGACGAAGAGGAACTTTGGGTTGGTAGAAGTTCGGTCAATTCTCTAAGAGATGTAGCAAAATTTCACTGCGGCGTGACCATAGATAAGGCCAGGAGAGAATACTTTGGTGAGCTCGACCGGCAAGGAATCAAAGCTCGATTGGACGAATTATTGGATTATTGCGCTGCCGATGTCGAAATCACACATCGAGTGTACAAAAAAGTATTTCCTCTGTTCTTGGAGACGTGTCCTCATCCAGTTTCTTTCGCTGCTCTTCGCCACCTTTCGGCTCAAATGCTCCCAGTCAATAACTCATGGGAGGCGTACATAGCGAATGCCGAAGCGACCTATCACAAACTCTCGGATGCTGTGATGCAGCGACTGGTGGATCTCACCGAGAAAGCACTTGAAGTCAAGAAGCTACCGGAGAAATATCTCAATGATCCATGGCTCCAACAGCTCGATTGGTCTGGTCAAGAAATAAAGATGGTCAAGGGCAAGAAAAAACGCGATCCGCCACGGCCAGCAGCAAGACAGAAGAAACCTGGAATGCCCCGCTGGTACAAAGACCTCTTTCCAACAAACGCGGCTCCTATCAATCTTTCGGTGAGGACAAGAGTTGCACCACTCTTGCTGAAACTCGCTTGGGACGGTTATCCATTGTTCTGGTCGGACAAATATGGATGGACTTTTCGGGTTCCGAATGACGAGGCACTGGCTTACAGCAACAAAGCCATCGTGGATTGTGATATGTCCGAGGAATCGAATCCGGCCCTACGTCAAGATAGGCGCCACAAGTACTTCAAATTGCCGCATAAAGACGGACCAAGCGCCCGTTGCGCTAGCCCTCTGGCAAAAGCCTACCTACAATATTTCGAAAAGGGTAGTCTTTCGTCAGAGTATCCATACGCGAAGGAAGCTCTACAAATGAATGCTTCCTGCTCTTACTGGATTAGCGCGAGGGAGAGAATCATGTCCCAGATGGTCATCTACGATCACGAGGCAAAGGACAGGCCCAAGCAAGATGCCACTGACGATGCAAACCTGGGGTACATCTTACCGCAGGTCATTCCGATGGGGACTATCACCAGGCGTGCAGTAGAAAATACATGGCTCACAGCCAGCAATGCGAAACCTAACCGGGTCGGCTCAGAACTAAAATCTTTAGTGAAAGCTCCCGCAGGGTACTGTTTTGTGGGTGCCGACGTCGACTCGGAAGAATTGTGGATCGCGAGTTTGGTCGGTGATTCCCAATTCAAATTGCACGGAGGCAATGCTATTGGATTCATGACTTTGGAAGGGAGCAAGTCTGCCGGCACTGATTTGCACTCGCGGACAGCCAAGATCTTGAACATTTCGAGAAACGATGCAAAAGTCTTCAATTATGGGCGAATCTACGGAGCCGGACTCAAGTTCGCGTGCACGCTCCTTCGTCAATTCAATCCTGAACTGACCGAGGCACAAGCGCAGGAGGTCGCTTCAAAACTCTACACAGAAACCAAAGGTAAACGAACCATGCGTAAGGCCCTGCATGAGCGTGCCTTTTGGCGCGGAGGAACAGAGTCGTTCGTGTTCAATAAACTAGAAGACTTTGCTGAACAAGAGCACCCCCGAACACCAGTCCTGGCTGCCGGCATCACCGAAGCACTCATGCGCCGCTACATCAACCAAGGCGGATTTATGACATCGCGCATCAATTGGGCCATTCAATCCTCTGGTGTCGATTACCTCCATCTACTTATCATTTCCATGGAATACCTCACCCGACGCTTCAACTTACAGATGCGACTTGCGCTTACAGTTCACGATGAGATTCGATATCTTGTCAAGGAAGAAGACAAATATCGGGCAGCCATGGCATTGCAGGTAGCTAATGTCTGGACTCGTGCTATGTTCAGCCAGCAAATGGGCATCGACGATCTGCCGCAATCATGCGCCTATTTCTCTGCGATAGACATCGACCATGTACTGAGAAAGGAGGTTGACATGGACTGCATAACTCCGTCTCAGCCAAGCGCAATACCTCCAGGCGAGAGCATCGATATTGAAGGACTTATTGCGAAAGGGAAAGACGCTCACCTGGATCCCGGTGTAAAACCATTGGATGCACCCCAGATGAATCAGATTTCTTATACTCCACGTGTTCCGGTAATGGCCGGATTGCAACACCGAAGCCACCCATTGTATTTGCGGGCGCAAGTCACCAATGATGAGAAGGAATTCCGAGATATCCTAAAGGAGCTCAAGCCCACCAGCACGCCAAGACGAGCATCAACAAAGACGAAGAAAGAGCAGCAAGTCCTTGACCTCCAAGCAAGGCCATTACATTACCAACAAACGGCGAATCTGTGGCCTGTGGATGAATGGGCACGTCAAAAGTTCAATCAACTCTGGGATGGAGGGAAGAAACTCAATGCCTGGCAGGGCCTCGATTCGAATGCTCTTAGAAAAGCTCCGACGAGGGCAGTCAGTAGGGTGCGAAGTCGTGAAGCTCTTTCTGTACATTGTTGACGCAATGCACGGGCGTGGTGTTCTGAGTTCACAAACGGGTTTGTGAGTGTGTTGACTGTAGATCAAAAGCGAGCTTTGTACATTTATTGTGTATAGTACGTAACGTTGACGACGAGATCTTTCACAAGGTTACTGAGTAACGAACCGAGATTCGTTCGGCATGACACGACAACTGCTTTGCAGAAAGGCTCACTTTCGATCTTAGGGTTCGATAGCCAGGGTTCGGTAGGCAAGATTCGGATTCTCTGTGCAATCATGGATCAGCTCAGTAGATTTGTATGAGGAAGTGCTCATGATGAACTTGCCTCTCGTATATGCGTTGGGCAGACCGTTCCTGCCTTCATTTACTGACACTTTTTCTCACACCATCAGACATCACTGTTCTTTCCTTAGGCACTTAGCTCCAGCCTCAGCTTCTGCCACTGGCGTATATCACCTTCCTTTGCTACCGTTCGTCGGACCTGCCAAATTTCTGGGAGAGCAAGCCGTCAATCTCAGACCCGCATTCAGTTCGCCATGATGATTCCACCATCTCATCTCTTCACTCACTTTCCTTCACCTCACCCCCCCCTATTATTCCACTTCCGATTATCCTAGAACATTTCTGTCTAGTCTTCGGCTAAAGCACTGTGGAATTCTGTGCAAGCGCTCCCGTTCTTTGGTGCTGCGGCGATGGAGACCGTCCCCCATACCGCAAGCGCTTCCTACAACACAGCCATTCCTGCTCACACTAACAACATACAACACATCTATTGCTCAGCTGATCAATTACCGACGAACCAATCCAGCCTTGAACCTGTCTTTGGAAAACTTGACGGTTGTGAAGATGAGGACTTGCACCACCATCGTAAGGTGGAAATTCGAGAAGACCGTGGCCATGTTCTGGGAAACCCCAGTAAGTTTCACATTTCTGGCAGCATCTTCATTCAGAGTGTCATGACTGACATCCACACAGGCCTTTCGCCGATGCCATTAATTTATTGTGGCTTGGACGGTGCAGATGACGAACAACCCGCTGCTGAGGAATTTCCTACCCGGGAGCCTACCACTGAGCAGCCTACCACCAAGGAACCTGTCGCCGAGCAGCCTACTGCTGCAGAGCCTGCGTCCGAACAGCCAGCCAATGAGGAGCCCGTCAGCGGGGATCATGCCAGTGAGGAACCTGCCAGCGAGGAACCCGCCAGCGAGCAGCTTGCTAATAAGGAGCCTACCAATGAGGAGCCTGTCAGCAAGGAACCTGCGAGTGAGGAACCTGCCGGTGAGGAGCCTGCCAGTGAGAAACCTGCCAGTGAGAAACCTGCCAATGAGAAACCTGCCAGTGAGAAACCTGCCAGTGAGAAACCTGCCAGCGAGGAGCCTGCCAGCGAGGAACCTGCCAGCAAGGAGCCTGCCAACAAGGATCCTATTGCTGAAGAGCCTGTCCAAGAATCGACCGAAGAGCCTTCTATCGAAGATCCTCCCGCAGAGGGATCAACCAAAGGAGCTCCTGCTGAGGAAGCCTCTCTTGAAGATATACCTCCCGCAAAACTAGAGCCCCCCGCTGAAGAGGTGACATTTGCTAAAGAAGGTGGGGTTATACAAGAGCCGTCTGGAGACGCTCCTACAGAGCAGTCAGTTACTGAAGAGGCGCCGATAGTGAGGCCTCCGATTGAGGATCTTCCTGCTGAAAGGCCAGCTCGGGAGACTCCCATCGAGCCAGCTCCTATCGAACCAGCTCCCATCGAACCGAATGCTGTGAAGCCGGTTCCTGTCGAATCAGTTCCTGTCAAGCAAGCCCCCACCGACCAAGCTCCCATCGACCAAGCACCCGTCGACCAAGCTCCCATCGAACAAGCTCCCCCCGAACCGACTGCTGTCGAACAAGCTCCCGTCAAACAAGCTCCTGTCGAACAAGTTCCCAGGGATCCACATCTCATTTCAGAGGCTCCAAATGAACAACCTCTCTTGGACCAATCTCCCGTTGAACAGGCTCCCCTCGAACAACCTACTGCCGAAGAACATACTGTCGAACAACCTGCTGCCGACCAATCTAATATCGAACAGCCTGTCCCCGAACAGATCCCACTCAATGGAGAGCCTCCTGCTGAACAGTCTGGTGTCGAGCAGCCTGCAGCGGAACAGTCACCTGCTGAACAGCCACCCGTCTCCCAGCTTCCTGTCGCCACCGAACAAGCATACCCGCCGGTGGAACCTCCTCAGATTGAGCAGGCTGAGCCTGTTCTCGACATACCGTCAGCAGAGCCCTCGGCTGAGCAGCCTGAGAATATTGTCGAAAAGGCGCCCACCGAGCTGCCTCTGGAACAGCCTGCGTCAGTCACAGTAGAGACGCCAGTGGAACCCCCTCCTGAAAAGACTGAATCTCTGATCGGAAAAGAGCCAAGTAAGCTTCCGATTGTCGAACGATCTAATTCTGTCGTCGAGAGGCCTCTGCCAGACTCACAACCAACAAAAGAAGAGCCTCGTGTAGAACAGCCTCCTGCATTACAGACAGATCCAGTCGTCGAGGACCCACCTACGCAGCAGCCAGTAGTTCAGGAGAGTTCTGTGGAGCAGCCTGGTCCTGTGGTCAACCAGCCTGCGGTCGAGAAAGCTCCTACTCAGGAGCCTGACAGTGTCAGAGAGCCGGTATCTGATCAGCTCCCTCCCGCTGCGGAGCCTGTGGTGGACGAACCTACGATAGGGCAACCCCACCCTCTTGATCGCACGCCGCCACACGAAGAGCCTTTTCTCATCGAGCAACCGCGTTCGATAGAGCACCAGCCCACAGTGGAGCAATTACCTCCAATCGGGCCACCACCCTCAATTCAGCAGCCTCCAGAGATTGAACAATCTCTGTTGGCAGATCAGCCTCCTGGAATCGAACAGCCTCCAGTGGTTAAACGGCCTCCAGCGGTTGAACGGCCTCCAGTGGTTGAACAGCCTCCAGCGGTTGAACAGCTTCCAGCGGTTGAACAGCCTCCAGCGGTTGAACAGCCTTCAGCGGTTGAACAGCCTCCAGTGGTTGAACAGCCTCCTGTTTCAGACCCTGTTGTTCAGGAGCCTATTCCACAAGCTTCATTGCAAGAAGGGCCAGTCAGAGAGTTTCCTCTTGACACGGTACCTGTGGCAGGACTGTCAGCTATTGCAACGGAGCTACCAGTCCCAGCTGAAGCGCCATCTGCCCAAGGCCTTCCTGAGGAGCCGAAGGTTGAAGTCAACCCTGAGCAACAGCCTCCTATCGAGGAGCCCCGGGTAATTATGCCTTCGGTCGAAGCTCCCGTACCTAGACCGGTTCGCGCTGAAGAACCCATTGCCAAGCCCCCTCCTGTGGTAGCATCTCCTATCGAGAATGCGCCGGTTGAGGCATCCCCAGTCCGTCGCGCTTCAGAAGCTCCTGCTGAAGTTACCCCATTCGAGCCGGCCCCACAACCACGAGCCCGCGAACCAACCATCATCAATATGCCTCCGGTAATGATCAGGATTTCTACAGCTCCAATCGATCCAACGCCTCCACTACAGCCAACACCTCCTGAGTTCGTTCCCGAGGTGCCTCAACCTGTCGTTGAATCGCCAGCTCCAGTTGTAGAAAACGAGCCGCCAAAAGCTGAGCTTTCACATGTCGAGGAGCCGCTGCCACCTACGGAGCCTCCAAAGGTCGAAGAGCTCCCACCAGTACCAGAACCTCCAAAGATTGAAGAGCCGCCACCGCTTATTGCACCCCCCGAGACCAAGGAAACACTTTCCGTCGTCGAGGCTCCAAAGCTCGAGCAACAACCTCTGGTTATCGAAGTACCAAAGATCGAGGAAACTGTACCGGTCGTCGAGCCTTCAAAAATTGAGGAGCCTACACCTGCTGTTCAACCCACTCAAGCAGAGGAGCCGCCTCCAGTTGTTCAACCCGCTCAAGCGGAGGAACGGCCTTCGATTGTTGAGTCTTCGAAGGTCGAGGAGTCCCCACCTATTGTCGAGGCTCCCGCAATCGAGGAATCCCCGCCTGTGGTCGAACCCATTAAGATTGAGGAGCCTCGTCCAATTACCGTAGAGCCGGCGAAGATCGAAGAGCCACCGCCAATCACTGAGCCTCCAAAGGTTGAAGAGCCTCCACCATTTATCGAGCCGCCGCGCGCTGAGGAACTGCCACCGGTTGTCGAACCTGTAAAGACTGAAGAGCCTTTACCCGTCGTTGAACCTGCACCTGTGATCGTGGTTCAGCCACCGCCGATTGTCGAGCCACCGCTCATCGTCGAACCTTCGCCTGTGATTGAGCTTCCTCCTGCAACCGAGCCTTCACCTGTGGTCGAGCCTTCACCTGTGGTCGAGCCTTCACCTGTGGCCGAGCCTTCACCTGTGGCCGAGCCTCCGCCTGTGGTCGAACCTCCACCTGTGGTCGAACCTCCGCCTGTGGTCGAACCTCCGCCTGTGGTCGAACCTCCGCCTGTGGTCGAACCTCCGCCTGTGGTCGAACCTCCGCCTGT
>JAGFVP010000156.1:0-69526 GCA_021031095.1 Bathelium albidoporum
CCCCCCGCCAACGCACACCCACAGGCATCAATCTTCCCCCCATGCCACCTTTCAACCCACCAATCCACTACCTCCCGGCCGACTCGCCACCGCCCAGACGCCCAACACCGTGCTCACAGCCTCCAGCCCTGTCCGCACTAGGTTCAAGCGCGACCACCGCTCGATCAGCTCCCTCGTCTCGCTCTCGCCGCCGTCGCCCTTCTCCGCGGTGTCGAGGCTCGAAGACGACAGAGCAGACGCAGAGGAGGAGGAATCGTTGTTGGCGACGGCCTCGGCTTTGCCCTGGAGCGTGGTGTTGACGTTGTGCATGGCGGTGAGCGTGTAGGGGACGACGGAGAAGAGGGTGACGGCGGCGGTGGTGTAGAGCGCGAGGGGGACGCGGGCGCCGGCGGCTGGAGGTGGGGAGGTGAGTAAGTGAGATTTATTTTGCAGTTTTCTTCCATACTTGAGAAATTGGTGGAATGGGGGGGATGCGGGTGTGTTGATTGAATGGGTTGACAGAAAGATGAAGTTGGGAATGAAAAATAATAAGATCCTGGGGTTTTAGATATTCTAGACTTACTCTTCACTGCGAGATAGCCATAGGCAATACTGCCTCCAATGGCAAAGACAGGTGCAATTCGGAGACCAACAAGATACATGGTCAACCATCCTTTGACGCGCTCTTTGGGCGAGGCGTGTAGCAAAGCCGGGCAAGCAGCGCTGCTAGCAGCTCCAGTGAATCCTGTTTAGTTAAATTTTAGATTGTATCCAAAATCTCTGAGCAAACTAGGGCACAGCTTCTTTAAAAAACACAGCTGTTTTTTCAAGAAGTGTAAAAGAATAGTATACTTACCCATAAGATAGCCAGCGCTGGTCACGCCGACAACCTGCGCCACGCGCATGCCAAGCGGCACTTGCTGTGTAATGAAAAGAGCTTGTTGTGACTCCATCTTCTCTTACTGGGTCGGAAGAAATCTGTAATTAATGGCTATGATGGCTGGATGGGATAGGAGAGAGTGTGACGTCCAGAAAGTCTCGGTTGTTCTCCCGTTTGTCAGATAAATGTAATCTATGCTGTTTCAAACGTTCGTATCGCGAACGTCAGCCCAACCGACAGATGTTTGTTTTTCCTCGTCTCATGACTCCCGGAAGAAGCTCTTGCTTACCTTATACATGTCTCCTTAGTCTCGAGCACATCAGAAAGAACTCATGAGAAGAAGTATCTTGCCGAAATGTCCTATCGACCATATTGCTAGATGTAAGGTACGGAGTTTCTCATTGAAAGCTAAGCCCTTAATCTAGCTAATTACATTATGTCCATATTCCTATATATTTAGAATTTTAAAAGGGGATCTCCTTAATATGATCAGGTAAGGGATGCCGACATTGCTTTTGTCACCCCTTGATGATATTGATAGTCCTGTGTCCTACTTCGTAATGCTAGTATCATCTGCTCGTGATGGATAGATTTTCAGGGAAATCATGATTCACTTTAGGTAGTTGAAGGAAGATATACTCATACCACACGCTTGAATGTGAGACTGTTTTCAGAAGGGAGTAACGCTAGTCGGTCTCTATCGACTGGCAGATTTGGGTAATTGAGCAGTGGCAAGATACGGAGGTGAAGCTGCAGTTCATGAAAACAAATGAGAAACAGAGAGTACGGCACATCAAAAGCAGCCATCTATAGAGATGCCGAAATCAGACAGTACGCGAGTGTCCCCCCGCTCACGCAGTAATCAACCCAAGGGTATCATCAATAGTAGCACACATCAACCCACGGCCCTCTCATCTCAGTAAATCGGCCTCCCTTCATCTTCCCACTTAACCGGCCCCTTCGCCCTTCCCCTCCCAGGCAACTCCATTACACTCGAATCCTCCCCTCCCTCCACCACCGACGACGGACTCTCACGACACCCCAAACTCAACCGCCCGCTCTCCCTCCTCCGCGCAGCAGCAGCAGCTCCACTCCCCGCAGCCCCCTCCTCAACCGCCCCCACCGCCCCGACCCACTCCCACACCCGACTCACATCCCCATTCCGGCCCTCCCGCACCATCGGCCGCACATTCGCATTCGCCTCCACCTTGGCCGCCACCCGCGCCCACACCTCCTTCCGCCGCGCCGCGCTGAACTCCGCGCGGAGGACATCGTCGCGCAGCTGCGCCACGCTCACGTACGCCTCCTCCCCCTCCACATGCCCTCCCTCTTCGCCGCCGTACCGGGCGGACGCGGCCTGGTGCGCGAGCCGCTGCAGCGCGGCGGCGGCGAGAACGCGGGCGCGGGCCTCGTCGGCGCGGGCGGCGCGCAGGCGGGCCCAGGCGCTGGCGGCGGCGAGGAAGAGCGCGAGCACGGTCAGAGCCGAGCGTAGATGGCGCGCCAGTGCGAGGCGGACGGATCGTCGGAGGGCGCAGGTGAGGGGGAGGGCGGCGGTGGAGGCGGAGTGGAGGAAGGGGGCGTGGTTGGGTCTGTGACGGCGAATCTGGGTTAGTGCATTAGAGATGGATGGAATTGTTTTTTTCGGTGGAAATGGGAGTCAGCGTAGAAGAGAGGAGGGTTGAATGGTGTGCGGGTGGAAGAGTGACTGCGCAGGAGAAAGAGACCAGAAAGATGGGGAAGAGTATATGTGGATTGACTCACCCATCGCTCCGGACGACGATCTCGTCCCGGCTCATGAGTTCTGGAAGGGCACTCCTCCACAGATCCTCGAATTCTTCTTGGTTCATGGCCTTTTTCTTCATACTACTGACTTCCGACTTGAGTTGAGTTGCGTCCAGTTCCGGACTACTCGCATGCTTGCCAGTTTCCTCGTCGACGAGCTCTCCACACTCAAACTTGGCATTCCGCTCCCTCAGCTCCTGCACCGCCTTGTCTACCACTAGCTGCACACGCTTAGCCTTTTCCCCATCTGGCTCGCAGCTGGGCGGCAGTGGCACCAATCCACCAAGAGACAGTGGATGTGGTTGAAGGATAAAATCATTCTCACAGGTGGTTTCTAGATCATGCGAGCAAAAGGCGTGTGGAGGACATGGTTCGCATTGCGGCTGCAAAAAGGAAGCCCAATCCGGGATGTCGACACCTCGAATTTCCGAAGAAGGCGCACGGCCAACGCCGCAGTAGCCCACTTCAATTTTTTCCTGACGCCACATAAAGGCAAATCCACCAAAGGCGGCGAGTGAAACTAGGGTCGTTGCGAGCTTTAGAACTGACGAGGACGCTGAACTCGGACCCGGACGCCGCCTGGCTGGAAGCACGTCTTTATTATTGTTATTGGCTCGCGCAACAGCAAGGTCTTGCTGTTCGTCGGTGGTGAATTCTTCACCGGCTGCAGGCTCTTCTACCTTCTCGCGCTTGATACGAGCGATAGGCATTTCGACACTTTTGGAGGAAGTGTCAACAACGGCTCGATTGCCACGGCTGGAGGGGGCAACTTCGGAGCGACGCATTGGTTTGCTGGTTCTTCGGACCTCCTTCGTTTCTCCGGACTCTAAGGTCTTGCGCCTTCGTTCGCCGCTGACGGCGCGCGGCTCTGGCTCTGCTGGGGAACTGCCACTTTGAAAAGGATTGTCTTGAGTGAACGGACTGTCGTCAGCCTCTGTCTTTCGCCACGTTCGCGGCTCAGGCTCGTCTTTTTTGACAGCGGGGGAGGTGCTTTTTCGTGTCCGTTTGGGTGGAGCCAGGTTCTCTTGCGCCATATCTACCCCGGAATCCTCATCGACCGGTTTCCCTGCCTTTTTAGAGGTTCGCCGAGCCGGCCGCCCTTGCGCCTTCCCTACGCTTGTCTGCACGATGGGTTCCTCATCAGTTGATCCGTCAACGTGGGCGGGTGTTGTCCTCCGCCGACTTGCTCTTCGAGGTGTGTCTGGGACTGGGGGTGGTCGCATCTGCCGTCTATCCTCTTCCTCGTCTATCGTGCTCGTTTGACTTGATGGAACGTCCTCGATACCTTTTGATGATCGCTTGATACGTGATTGTTCGCGCAAAAGTTTGCGGGCCTGAGGAGCCACGTTTTCGTTAAATATCTCGATAAGCTGAGGTTTCTTTGCTGAGGAGGGATAGTTGACGTTATGCGCGACCAAGATAGAGCGGAGGCGAGGGACCGTGACTGAGGTGGGATCGAAATCAGGCGCAAGATAATCCAGATTATCGTCGGCCATGATGGATTGGATGAAGGTATTGAAGTTGAAAAGTTATCAAAAGTGAAGAAGAAATGGCGCAGAATTGCGAATTCAAAGCTGAAAGCAACCGAGCTCCTATGGAATCAATGAAAATAGCGTGAGAGAAGGACGAAAATGAGGAGGCAAAGTGGAAGGTGAGCAAGTGTTAGGCAGGTGAAGGTGGCGGACCAGGAAAGTAAACACCGCTAGATGCCCCTCCGACTGCCGAGGTTGTCCCGCCCACAGGGAATAGTTAGCGAGACGGGCACACTCCTGCTCCACCTCCACCAAGAGTATTGACGACGACCATTATTTGCAATCATACCCTGGTTTCTCACAAGACAAACGACAAAATGGTAAGCATCCTCTTCTTCGGATTTTTGTTTTGATTCGATGGACTGCGACGGCATGGAATGGGAAGCTCAATATCTGGGGGATGGTGAAATCTGGGGGATGGTGAAAGACGGGCAAATATCCAACATCGATTTTAAAGCGGTCTTCAATGTTCGGACAATCGTGAACCTGGATACGTCGGTTACGCCACCTATGAAGGAGAGCGTTCGAAGCTCGTTCGATCCTGGCTCTGACCTGCGATGAGCCAGACCGACAAGAGACGCCACGGCAAAATCCTTGGCCCTGTGAACATGCGAGGAGCTCATTGCTTTGGTCTATATCTATAGCCTACAAAGCTAACGACTACTTTCCTCAATCAGGTCAACGTCCCAAAGACCCGCCGAACCTACTGCAAGGGTAAAGACTGCAAAAAGCACACCCGTACGTCATCTGCCACCCACCAACTTCCACCCAACCCTCTCTGCAGCTCACCTACTCACACCTCTGCTATCTCTCAGAGCACAAAGTCACGCAGTACAAAGCCGGCAAGGCCTCGCTCTTCGCCCAAGGAAAGCGTCGATACGACCGCAAGCAGTCCGGTTACGGAGGGCAGACAAAGCCCGTCTTCCACAAGAAAGCCAAGACGACCAAGAAGGTCGTGCTCCGGCTAGAATGTACCGCATGCAAGACCAAGGCCCAGCTGGCGCTGAAGCGGTGCAAGCACTTTGAGTTGGGGTATGTGCTTATCGCTTTCTCCCTTTTTCCATTCTACACGGGAGACACGGACTCATTGCTGACGTTTGGTGCCGTAGCGGTGACAAGAAGACCAAGGGAGCTGCGTTGGTGTTTTAGAAGATGGATCGCGGGAATAATGGGGAAGCGCGACTTTGCATGGCATGGGTGGCATTTGCTTTAACATCTGTTGTGGATGCGGCTTCCTAATAGGGCCTGGAGTTGCGTATTTTATATCTACGACAATGAATTGATGAATGCCATCAATCCCTGTGCACTGTTTCCAATTCCTAGATGCAGTGATCGGTGCCAAGAGCGAATCACTCCTCTGCTCTGCAACGCATGCCAGAGTGGGAAATCTGTTAAATGAACAAATTTGAAGCCTTCATTGGATCACCTGCCTGTATCTTCTTCCCCTATCCGAAAAAGACCGTAATCAATGAACAATTGCAACAACGCCATTCATCATAAGTACCATAAGTCGTGTCCTCTCCATACAGGGGTTCCGCGTCTGCCCAGGGAACCAATTCTCCAGAGAACAAACCTCAAAGAGAAAGCGCCAAATCTTCGACATTGACAATACCGCAAACAGTGAAACCAAGTGCGTCACCCGTGATCATACAGCATCCTGCATCTTGAGACCCAATTCAAGAATGCGTTATCGTCGCCCATATTGAGACAGCGACTACTAGAAACGATAGAAATTATAATGATTGAGCAGAATCGGAAATTTTCCTTTTGGTTGACCACCAAGTGATAGGTTTGTCGATGCAGAGGTGAGGGGAGGGTCATGGTTTGACGACCTTTTCGACCGGTGTACTATGCTATGCAGGCGACATTTCAAAGTCGAGACCTTGCTTGATAGTTTGGAGTTCTGTGAGCTGAGACGTGACCTGCGAAAGAATCTCGGTCATTGGGCACGCTTGCTGGAGCATACCCTGACGGAATGGCCGGACGAGGTTGCGAAGAGTGAGAGTCGTGATGCATGTCTGATACGAGTTGTTAGCCACTCTTCACACATGCTGTTTGAGGTTATTGCAAACGGTGAAAAAACTCACCTCAATTCTGCTGATCTGGTGCTCCACAAAATTGATCAAAAATCGATCCGTGATCTCTCCCCCCCGGTTCTTCATCCGTTCCAGCAGCGCCGTCTCCGGGGCCTTGAGCTGCGTGCTGCCCTGGCATTCCAGCGTGCTGCACAGCATTTCGAGTCGCAAGCTCACGTTCCACAGGTCCCAAACACTCTGGGTGTCGAACGTCAGCCTACTATCCCTGGTCTTTGTACCAGCAGCAGCATTCTGATTTGCAGCTGCAGCTTCGGCATCCGCGCGTTGCTGTTGAATGACCAAACGGGAAGCAAGGGCGTGGGGATACATCAAATAGATGTACTCTGGATTTTCTAGACCCTTCAGTCGGCGCTCACCAAGATCCTTGACTTCGAATCCTTGGCTGGATAACGATCGCAGCTCTCGGCGAATAGCATGAGACATCATATCATCATTAATCGCGTCTTCTGAGCCACTTGAGCCCGACCGATCCGATTCGATGTGTGTTTCGAGTAGACTCTGGATTTCGGCGATGAAATCAGAAGATACGGTGATTTGCCCACCATCGGCAACCGACGAAATACGTGACGCCCGATTGACCATGGGACCGAAATAATCCATACGCTTCGTGACGGGATCGACTTCACACACGGGTTGTCCCCAGTGGACACCCATACGCACCGACAGACCGCGGAAGACAACATTCCCATCCCCGTCGAGGACCTCCTGCCCATTGACGCTGTTGAGGATTTCTTGCGGCCATTGTACTTCCAACAGCTGGCTCTGAATGGTAAAACACCAGAGGAGCGCTGACGTCACGGTTGGGAAGGCAACCATAAAGGCGTCGCCTTCCGTCTTGACTTCATAACCCCCAATAATTCGGAGGTGTCTTCGCATCGTTTCGTTGTGTAGCTTGATCGCAGATCTCATCGCAATGGGATATGTTTCCCATAAAAGAGTGGAGTTCTTGATATCGGTGAATACCAAACTGACTTCCCCAGTCGGTGCTTCCACCTCTTGGTCCAGGCGAGCCAGCTTGGAATCGGCAACGATGTCTCGACCTCGTTTGGCACGTCGAGCGGCGGTGAAATACTCATCAGCATATCCAGACGGTCCCATGGACATGCTATGGCTGCGATGTCGCAGGCGTTCCTTCCGCTTGATGTCACTCACGCCGAGCATCATCACCATGATCTTGCTGGGCGCGCCGAAGGCAATGGCCAAGTCACGCAGCTTCTGGGCAGCCCGCATGAGATCCCCGCGTTCTTGGCGAGCGACGTCGACGATGAAGTCTGGGGTTAGGTAGTCCCAAAGTTCTCTTGAGCCAATGACGATCATTTCGTCAGTGTCTTTGATGGTGATCTGCGTGATGTTAGGGGCAGCAATCACACACGGAGTGAGATTGGTGTAGCCGAAAGCGCGTGACACGTCAAGCACATCGTTTAGTTTGCCGTGGCGAGAAACGTATCCACCTGCTTCTCGAATCCTCTCTCTTTCGGCAGGCTCTGCTGGATCATGCTTCCGGGTGATGACCTTGTGTCCGCCTTCTGAGTGAATGAGAATGGCCTGAGCGTCACCAACATTGGAAACGAACAACTCCATGCCGTGCAGATACAGTACTGTTGCTACGCTACCTGAACGCAAATCCTCTTCTCCGAGATGTGAAGCCACGATCGAGCCACGATGCAACACTGATGAACCCGGGTTTTCCTTGACATCAGTGGACTGAGTGGCAGCAAGGGCCAGGTCCTTGTTCAGCGCCAAATACGTTCGACGAAGAGCGTCAACGGGTGTCTCCTCCGCCACAAGACCCTTAAGCTCCTTCGCAAATCGATATTGGAAATTCTCATGCAGGAACTTCGCCACTTTCGAGCCTCCAGCAGAAAGCGCTTGTCCATCAAACATGCCTACCAGTGTCTCATCATCATGACCTTGGTATCGAGGAAAGACCAGATCTAAAGTCGACAGGTGCTCATTGCGCCCTAAGCTATCAGCCATACCATACGCCATACTGCCTAATATGGAGCCGGAGGTTCGAACTCTTCGATCATCAGTCTGATCTGGTACAGATGGAATCATGAGTGTTACGTCCATAAGTCCCAGAATGCGTAGGCTATTGAGCGATGTGAAATCTGTCAGATCTCGTGTTTCACCGCCATTGACGCGACTGTTGTATGAGCCACTCGGCTTTATTTCCAGACGCTTGTTGCCAGACAGATTGAGATATCGAAGATTCGGATTCCAGTTCCAGTTCCAATCATAGGGCCAATTAGAGACATTGTACTTTAATGCGTTACTACCAACATCAAGTACAGCAAGCTTGGTAACCTTGGCGAGCTCTGCGGGAAGTGTTTGAAACTTATTGCCATTGATGTGGATAACCTTAAGCGAAGCGACTTCTTCTAAGTCCTCGGCTGGCAAGCAGGTCAAGTCGTTTCCGGACAGGTACAGTTCAGTCAGATGTTGCCACCTTCGTATTGTTCGTGGCGGAATATCATAAAGCTCGTTGTACGACAGATTGAGAATGCGAAGCTCCGGGAGTAGCGCCAACTCATCAAAACAGTCATCAGACAGCCGGTTGTCGGCAAGAACAAGGTGTCGCAACGATCCAGCAAAGGAATTCAGAAGTCTACTAGACATTGACGAGTCCTTCCGAGATATCGAAGTAAGAGTTCCCTCGGTTGGAGCTCTGGACATCCCCGAGGGCTTTCGGCCATTCGGCGCAAACGATGCTGCGGAGCCTTTCCTAGAGTCTATCGCTTTCGGAGAGCCAGTGACGCTCAACATTCCAGAAGCTTGACTTGGCCTCCGTTCGTTGAAAGCTTCCAGTCGCCCAAGGTCTTCCGAGCTTCTCTTCGATGATAAGCTGGGTGTCGTAGCTGGTGTGATATCCATGGGAGCAGGCGCAGCGCTCGGTTTGGGAAAAGCATCCAGGACGTTGGATGAAGCGTTTAAAGTCTCCAAACGCTTGGCGTGCCAGATCTGGGAAGGAAGACGATTTAAACTGTTCTCTCTGAGATCGAGGTAGCGTAGTTCGGTCAAATGCCCAATCTCTGCTGGGAGACTATTAAGATTGTTTCTTGCGACGCTTAGATATTCCAGTTTGGATAGCTTTCCGAACTGCGCTGACAGGGAGACAAAATGGTTTTTATCAAGCACCAGCTTCATCAAACCAGGTATCTTTAGGAAGAGATCATCAGGCAATTGGGTGAGTTGAGCTGAAGCCAGATTCAAGACTGAAAGCGATGGCACAGGTGCAGTCATGCCAAATCTTGTGACCGGATTGTGGTCTAGAATGAGCATGCGGATACTGGAAAATGTGCCCACAAATGCTGAAATCGAATTGTGACCTACCATAGCAACTTCGAGACGTGGGAGCTGCGAGAGAATGTCGATGTTGTCGAGTGCATTGAAGCGCACGTCAATCTCCCTCAAATTGGTAAGAGCATTGATAGTGCTGGGAAAGGAGCCGTTCAACTTGTTATTAGTAGCCCAGAGCCGTTCCAAACACACCAGTTGGCCAATGTTTGGTAGCGTGCTAATGGAATTAAAGCTCACATCCAGATCTACAAGAGTCTTGACATCTCCAATAAATTCTGGGAACTCGCTGAGCGAGTTTGAGGAAATGTTGAGACTTCGTAAGGCTTTGTACTGACCAAAGTACTTGGGTAATTTGGTGAGCTTGTTGTTCGCGAGCCTAAGGCTAACCAAGCTCTGTAACTTCCACAGCTCAGCGTGCTCAAGTTGCTCCAAGCGATTGTTCGAGACGTCCAGCATGGTAAGTCGGCCCGCAAGACTCAAGCTTGGGGGTAATTTCCAAGCCTCGTTGCCGGTATACTTGATTTCGCGGAGGTTTGTGCAGCCTTGGATAAAGTCCTTCGGCACGTCAAGAGACAAATTACGCGAGAGGTTGAGTGAGACGATCTCGGTTGCCTTCTGATAAAGTGTGATGGGTATGGTGATAAGGTTGCGGCCTTGCAAATCGATGTGGCTGAACTTTTGCATTCTGCTGAAGCCGGGATCCTTGTCTAGACTGGTATAGCCGCTCATCTTTGACGGCATAAATGTAAAGCGACAGAGATAGCTATTATCTTCGCCTCCAACAGTGTCCAGTCGATCAGTCTCCTTATAGCCAGCTTGTAGAAGTAATTTCTTCTGAATGACTAATGGCCTTTCTGAAGGTTCTAATTGACGTGATGTGTCGTGTTTGCGCAGCACAATAAGATGGTTATCAAGGTCCTCTGAGAGGATGGTTTTTCGGCCCATCATCTGTATAATTTCCACCACAGTGGTATTCAAACCAACATGAAGAGTCGCAAAGGTCGAATCCGTCCTGAAGATCCGGAAATGATATGGTGGACCGTGGTTCTCCTCCATTTGGGGAAGGCCAGTCTCATCGTCGAATTCTCGCAATCTATCGACATTCTCGTCACGAGCTCTCTTGACGGCCCAGCTGTCTGGCGCATCCCATGCCGCTGCACCACCGTCTGGGTCTTGATTAAGAGGCTGTGTATCCTCGCCAGAAGATCCCATGTAAATATCGTT
Organism: Bathelium albidoporum; assembly: GCA_021031095.1. NCBI lineage: Eukaryota > Fungi > Ascomycota > Dothideomycetes > Trypetheliales > Trypetheliaceae > Bathelium > Bathelium albidoporum. The sequence continues at coordinate 10,794 of JAGFVP010000156.1, forward strand.
CGACGGCGGAGTCATTGGCTGAGCTTTGTGATCAACGATACCTTCCATGTGTGATAAATCGGTATCTAGTTGCCAGAGGGAGGATTGCTCGGCAGGCTGAATTGGACCATTCACATCTTTGGAGGGTTCTGGCACTCGTTTTGAGCCCATGAAGGGAATTCTAGGACCGGCATGTTTGATGCTTGCACCACTGACGCTTCCCTGCGCTTCTCGATGCGCGGCATCCGCAATGCTACCTTTTATTCTCTTCGCATCTTTAGCTATGGACTCAGCTTTACTTGCGCCGCGTCCATTCTGTTGCAAGGAGGCAGTAGAAAGACCAAGGTCTCGGAGACTGTCCAGTTCGGTGCGATTGTCATTTTTGTGCCGTCTCGTGATCCGATCGACCAGTGATCGCTTCTCCTTGAGCCCCTCCTTCTCTTTGTCTTTGTAACCTGGTGATTTGTGCCCTTCTCGACTTTTTATGCTATTCATACTGGGCGTCGGGCTTGAAGAACGAGCCGATAAGTTGATCTTTGAGGAGCCGCCGGACTGGGTTTGCGGGAATAAGGCGGGCTCGTTTCGGCGAGCTTTGCTGAACGAGTCCTCCCTGCTTGCGAAGGGGCGGAGAGGATACCCTTGACCTGGGTCCGAGGTTTTCGCTTCCTCTTTGCTCCTGGTATGTCTATGACCAGGCAGATGGAGGCGATGTGGATGGGGGTGGTGGCCAGAGAGGACGCCTTTTGGAGCCTTTGGAACTTCGGGTAGCGCCTTCTCCGCATTCATCTTGCCGGAAACTTCCTAAAAGCGAATTAACTGGGAGGCGCTTGCACAGTAGAAGACAGCGGCCACAACAATTGGGCATTGCGTCATGCTTGAACCAGAACACACTCTTCCATCATGTTTGGAAGCAAAATATTGCTTCGCAGCAGTTCCACTGAGAAACAGGACAAGACGTAGCGTTGACACAGCGGCACAGAGAGTATTTGCTTACATTCATGTCTTGGTACACCCACGGTGTCACCTCACTTGAAGCCATTGGAGTTCGAGGTCGGGAACTTCCTGGAGATGCGGGTCTACTGCTACATGTGCTGTCAATCGTATTGTGAGCGGAGTTATTTCTATTGCGATTTCTGATTGGCTCGGCAGGCGCAGAAGGAACTGGATTGGGTTCGGACGTAGGTTGGACTTCATTAAAGTCATCGCCGAAGAAGCCCTGCAGTTTCTTATGAAGTCCCCTACCAAGGCTGGATTTCGATCCATTGCTGCTCACGGTCGTGTTGCTGGCTACTGAGGGTCGTCGGTCATCACCTGGGAAGCCCATATCTGTCTGGCCAGTTCCCGGACGGAATCCAGGAGACAGCTGGGCAATACTTTCTTGAGAGTCATTGTAAAAACTTCCAAACACGCTTGAGGTCATCGGAAAGCCAGTGTTGCTCATGCTATTGGACCAAGGAGGAACGGGGGAGGACGCGCTGGGTGGAACACGAGAGATAGCGGGGACATTGGGCGAACCGTCAACAAAGCCAATATCCCTTCGATAATTGCCAAAGTCGGCGGGTCTTGAATTCTCCCATGGTGCAATATTCTGATGGTTCCTTGGCAAAGGTTTCGACGGTGTTGATGAAGGAAGCGGGAAGGTTGATCCAGGTGAAATATCAAAGTCTCTTTCGATTCTGCGGTGCATCATTAGTGAGCGTTCCATCGACGGGGCAGGACATGGTGACGAGAGGGTCAGGCTGTCTCGAAGCCGTTCCGCACATACTCCGCGGGTTGGGCCAGAAATAGGGTTGTGTGGAAAGCTGCATCTCGGCCGAAAGCGGGAAACAAGACTTACATGCGATCCTTATTCCTTTCTGTCTTCACGGCTATCGGGGTGCCCCGCCTGGACTGAGTCAAGGAGCGGATGGTATCCTCTGAACGCCAGCTGTCAGCGCCAGTGCTGGCGGTGGATCCATTTCGGCTGCCGTCCTGGTTCCTCGTCATGGTCACTCCGGCGGCAAAGCTGTAGGTAGCCGAGGAGAGCGCTGTGGGTTCCCGTCGGCCAGATCAATTCGGGTCACGTCCACGGTGTGAATGGAAGCTATAGAGGTGTCGCGAATGGCGGCGAAGGCATGGGCGGCTGAGGCATCGCTGCGCTCGACTAGCGATGGAAATGAGAACGCAAATGCCCGTCAGGCTGCAGCAAGGCGGGCAACGGAGGCAATGGGAGCAGTGTTCGGAGGGATGGTGTTGCGGAGTAGGCGGTTCATCAAAGGCTAGACAGTGGTGGTCCAGCGGGATGGCCCAGCCGAGCTTCCAGACCCTAGAAGGCAGCCCGATGCCCCAAGCGTCCAGCCTTTCCTTATTAATCAACGGCATCATGGCCCTTTTTTGCCAATATCTGCCCCATAAGCCCAATCTGTGCAAGGCAGATGTCCCCTTTACGCATCATCATGCCTTTCCATGTGGCCTGATGTCTTGAAACGCTCTACTGAGCAATGCCTTCGCTGTACAGAGGCCCAGAATAACTAATGCGGGTGAAGGACCGATCTCATTCACAGGTCGGCTTTGTTGCAGCGTGCATGTGCAGCATTAGGTACTTCATATGCTCGAAATTACAGCTCAAACGCGAATCGTCTGCGAACACCACTTCGCAGACCACATCTCTGTATATATAGCATGTTGCGCACTGTAGCTGCGTCGGCGCCAGCATTTTTGCTAATGTGCTCGAAAGGGGGTCGACCAGAGGATATGAATACTAATCTATTTGCACCCACGCTGGGAGAAGTATCAGGCACATCTTCCTTCAAAGCCGATTAGATGGCTTTTCCCACTGTTGGGACGAAAACAGCGTCTATGATGATCTACTACAACCACCAAAGGCTCGCTTTTAATCGTAGCATCGGCGGCGCGGAAAGTTGAAGTTGCCCCTGATTATGGATCACCAGAGATCGCAAGCGTGTACGAGTGCCATTGCTCAAAGCAGACAATAGTTTGGGTAAATTGAATTATATGCTGATGGATTAGGTAGATAAGTCGTGGATACCTTGCTAACCTAAGTTCAGTGCCCCCACACGGACCGTGGGAGGCTCACATATCAACTGGGTCCTCCCGACAACCGCTGCAGCTTTTAGCCGTGAGACAGGCATTCATGCCAATGTCGAAAACGAAATTTCGTCTAGCCTCCATATTTCCGCACATAATTCATGCATCTCATCGTATTCAACCAGAGAGAGAACTTAGCACTTCCAGTCTGCCAAGAAGCTACCTCTAGACGTAGAAGTGCAATGGCGCTCATGGGCAGCATTACCATGACTACACCCATCTTAGAAGCAGAATCAACCCTCGAATGATGACTCGGTCTCAAGCGCATGTGGACAATTCAAAGTACCAGAAGTACAAACTTTAGCATGAAGGCACTCAAACGAACAGCCAGCCTCGCAGGTTAGTCAGCTCGGGTGCCTAGAAAAAAACCTACCCTCATCCATTACTTAACGAGAGTTAGACAAACGTCAAGATGGTGGCAACATGCGTCTGGGAGTAACGAAGAATACTGCTATTGTATCGGACGGTCGATTCGAGGGCCATGGAAAAGCTGAACAGCGGAATAGAAAAACCCACACAGGGATATCATTTCTGTCAGGACAAGTACTAGTTTCTTAAGCCAAGAAGTGCACCGAACATCCCGTCCAGCCAGATTAGACGTAGGATAATGAAAAATTGGAATTGGCACGCGCTGGCGCAAGCAACTCAAGGCACACGCAAATAACTTCGTCTTTACGCTGCAATTCACATGAGATTTGTGATGACCTTAACATCATCTTTCATCGGACGATTGCATCGGCGTAGCAACAAATGTCACGCTGGAAGATGGTCATCAAATCGAGTCGCAGCTGGCAGGCTAGACGTCCGATGATGTCGTGAGCCGCAAGCAGCGATTCTCGGCGTGCCCCGGAGCCTCAACCGAGGCATTTCCAGGGATCCCTGCCCTCGCAGGCGAAGCTCTGGGCCTTTGCGAGTAATTGTTGCGTGCCTGTGGTGCTCTCTCGCTCTGTGACCGGTCTCAATTCCCTTTGCAACACTTGTTTGTCTATACTCCAACCACCTCAATTGTACAATGGATACCAGATAGACCTTCGATCGCAGCTGTTTCTACTATTTCTTCATCCATTCCTTCACTTAGCTACCCCACTGCGTGCCACGCCTCGCTACAATCATAATGTCCTCGTCTTCCTCGACCCCTTCGCTACCCAAACCCAAAATCCCCTCCACTGAAGAGCTGAAGGAGGATGTCGTCGAAGCCACTAAAAATGCCGGGTCGAGTAGTATACGAAATTTCATAGCCGGTGGCGTGGGTGGAGTTTGCGCCGTGATAGTGGGGCACCCATTCGACCTTGTGAAGGTGCGCCTACAGACTGCAGAGAAAGGTGTCTACAGTGGAGCTATGGATGTGGTGCGGAAGACGATTGCAAGGGAAGGTTTGGCGAGGGTACGTAGTGCTCAACCATCACCTCGGGAGTTTGCAATAGAACTTGCATGCTGAACATTCTGTAGGGACTCTACGCCGGTGTCTCCGCGCCACTGGTTGGCGTCACGCCAATGTGTAAGTTTACGGCTCTCCTTTGAATCTCTCGGTGCTGACGAGTCGAAGTTGCTGTGAGCTTTTGGGTATGCGACCACAGCGCTGCTCGTTATCTTACTCGAAACTCACCAATCGTAGGGTTATGGCGTCGGTAAAAACTTGGTGAAGTCCTTTTCTGAAGTACGAGACGAACAGTACAGCGTCGGACAGGTCTCTGTTGCTGGCTTCTTCTCTGCTATTCCCATGACTGTGATCACCGCGCCTTTCGAACGTGTCAAGGTCCTCCTCCAGATCCAGGGTCAAAAACAATTAGCACCCGGGGAGAAGCCCAAATACTCAGGAGGCTTGGATGTGGTACGGCAGCTGTACAAAGAGGGTGGCATAAGAAGCGTGTGGAGAGGCAGCGCAATGACGCTCGCACGCGACGGGCCTGGCTCAGCAGCGTACTTCGCAACGTACGAAGTCATTAAACGAAGACTCACACCAAAGAAGGAGGATGGTACGCCGGGACAGCTGAGTCTGACAGCTGTCATGGTAGCAGGTGGAGCGGCAGGTGTGGCCATGTGGATCCCCGTTTTCCCAGTAGACACCGTGAAGAGTAGATTGCAGAGCGCAGAAGGTTCGCCGACGATTGGTGGGACGATAAGAGAACTGTACGGCAAAGGAGGTTTCAGAGCCTTCTTTCCTGGAATGGGACCGGCCATAGCCAGGGCAGTGCCAGCGAATGCTGCAACGTTTCTCGGCGTGGAACTGGCACAAAAAGCCATGACGAAAATGTTCGGGTGAAAAATGGACGGTAGAATCTGAGAGCATGATTCCAAGAAAGCATGGAATTGGGAGTGACCTATTTTACACCTTTGATTTCAAGGGCAGGCGGCGGTAGGCGTGCCCCAGCTACCTTAACTCTTACCTGCGACCTCTCCCCTTCACATCTCTTCACCGCGTACTCACTCCTCTTCCCAGAGCATCCTCACGTGACGTCGTTTTACATCACAATTCTCAAGCCTCAGTTCATCCTGCGCATATGAGACCTATTCTTTCCCATTCTCACTCATCCGGCCCGCTGTCTGTTGACTCCTAGACCAAAAGGCTGGCCTCGACGAGCATGGCAACAGCACAGAAGCGATCAAAGACAGAACGTCTGGGGACCGTGCTAGAGAATATCCTACTGGAAATCATTCAATACCTTAAAATCGACATACTCATTGGTCTCGCGCTTGCGATTCCCCCTCTCGCCGTGCTGCTCGTATGGGGCTTCCACTGGCGGCTCATCGTGAATATTTTACTTTGCCCACTTGTCCTGCCCGCTCAGGTGAATGCCATCTATGCCCTTTCCCAAAAAGGCGTGTTGACGAAGAATCGTCATCGACGGCGCAACGGAAACAGAATGTCACTGGACGAGCGGGCGATTGCGGGTATGAAAGGCATCTGCAAAGACTCCAAGCGCACACCAGCCGAAGACGCAGCGACCCAGCCAGGTCATCACGAAGCAGCTTCCCAATAAGTCAGCTTTCAAGCTGCAGCTTCTTGCCACCTCGCTGTACTCCTCACCTTGTTTGTTTCTTCAATTCTTGCATTTGCCCTCTGCCAGTTCACACCATTGCTTTCGTTCATGTTATATGCATTTTGGAGAACCTTCGTTCGGATATCTTATCGCTACAGAACGGTATGTTGAAAGCTCTTCCAACCGCGCCCCCTTGATCAGATCAGACAAGACATGGTCATCAGAGGCGACAAAAGAAATTTCGGCCTGAGAGCTCCCGAGCAAGGATCCAGCGGCCCCAAGTTTTGGCGACTGTCCCAATTGAAAAATTGCCCAGTCCTGTATCCGCTTTATATGACTGGGGAGGTCGCCGACCAAATAATTGCTTTTTTCGTTTAGAAAACATTCCTGTCCTGCGATTTTGAAATGTCGTTTCAATCCCGAAATAGTGCTCTTCACCTCTGAAAAAATAATCGCGTCTGTTGCGACTGCCTCTTCTTTCTTTCTTTTCCAAACCGAGGCCCACATGACATGCTGACGCAGAAAAGCACATGTAGCACCATGTCGCAATCACCAAGACGCCGATGCCCGCTGATCGAGCTCCCGTTGTGCGGTCTTCGAGCTACTATGCGTATGGAGCCATACATAACCTGGGTCTCCCTTCGCGCCCTTGATGCCATCTATGATCAGACATTCGAAGAAGCGAAACGTAGCCTCGCACACGCAGTGCGAGCCGATCCGAGGTCATCATCAGGAGGTGCATTCGGGATAGTACCCGACAGGACGCAGGCACCTCAACAATTCGAACCAGAAACTTGCAAGTTTTTCTGGAGAATCCTCGCGTGGCGACTAGGTCAGCGTTTCGCCTACCTAATGGGCAAAGCTTCCAAATACGATGACGGGGTCAAACTATATGTCGAGCACATGGAGCTGGATTACGGCATCCGCAGCGGAGAGTTCCTGTTCAGCCTTCTTCAGCAAGCACTTTTGATAAGGCTCTATCAACCCGGTGGCTTCGAACCAGCGATCTCAGAGATTACCGGCGAACTTTCCAACATCAGACATCAAGAAGACTTCCACTTGCAAGCACTCAGAGACAGGGCAAACCAGAATGCTCGGCGAATGGAAGAACTACAGAGAGAACTAGAAAGAGCGTTTGCAGGGTTATCTGGTACGAGATGATACCGACCTTGTGTTGCTGATTTGCTGACACCATGACGTGTAGGCCAGCATGAAAGCAGTGACGGGAGGCTTTTCAAGAAACCGTCTTAGCAGCAGGTGATCACATGGTGCGACTTCACCAAACTATGGACGCCATTCTCTGAATAGACATCATTCATAGTGGACTCCATACATATTCAACATGCAACTCACAGATATAACACCATAACCAATGCAGTGATGGACCTACATGATCGCCCAAGAAACCCAGACCCAACCACCAACCCCTGTCCAGCCCACAACAAGCACCAAAATACCGAATACGCAGCCTGTTTGCACCCTTTCCCCCGCGCCTCTGAACCCCTCATCTCCATACCCTGACAATGTTCCCAAATCCTTCCTCGGTAGCCCCGACAGAATCCACAAGACCGCCGCCGCAATGGCCAATACCACCACCATCAAGATCGCAGCCACGATCCTCCCCGCTCCCCACCCGGGCACAAACTCCAGCCCAGCCGGCTCCGATGATTCCGCGTTCCCCTCCTGCTCCTCCGCCTCCAATACTCCCACATCCATCGACCCCGCGTAGATGTCCTGCCCACTCCCTCCTTCCCTCCGATCGCTCGGCAGCGGCCAGCTGGGGCCGGACCGATGACGCGTCGGGCGCGGTGGTGCGGGCGCGGGCCGGTGCGGCTGGAACGACTCGTATGCGAGCGAGGGAATGGGAGGGGTGGTGCGCGGCTGGCTCCGTGGCGGTGCACGCGTCGGCCAGGACGCCAGCCGCCGGGCCCAGTGCACCCAGGCGTACCGGGCGTGGCCGAGGGTGCGCGAGCGGAGATGGAGCAGGAATTGCGACTCGGAGAAGGTGTCGGAGAGGCCGGAGTGGGCGATGAGGTGAGGGGATCGGAGGCTTGGGATGTGGTAGTGGTAGGGGTCGGTCGTACCGTTGTTGCTGGCGGAGGAGCTGCATGTGCAGCGCGAGCTTGAGTGGTGTGGATTGGTGGGCGCGCCGGAACAGACCTCGGGCCCGACAGTGACGGCCACGCGCTTGAGCACGCGGGCTGAGAGGAAACGCCAGGGTCCGGCAAGCTTGGCGTACTGGGTACGTATGCGGCGGAATAACTCGGCGTCGTCGAAGCCGAGGCCGTCGAAGTGCTTCTCGCGGATGTTGAGGGTGGAGTTGCGGACAGAGCGAAAATCGTTAGCTGCTGAGGGGATCACAAGACGAGAGATCCGCGGGGGTGCGCGAGAAGGATTGGCTCGTCGGATGGACAGTATGAGGACGGAATCGATGCCATTGACGTCGGTATTGGGATGGTGGTCATTGTGCGAAGGACGAATGGACTCATGGTCGCTTTGCTCAGGGGAGGACTTGAGAACTGAATCTCGTCGCAACGTAGGAGATTCCTTGTGTTTGAAGAAGGGATAGGGAGTGCGCACGATGTCTTCTGGAAGCGTACGCTTAGCAGGATCTACGTCGATGGGTGGTGGTACGAGGGAAACTCGCTTTTGCGCTGGAACAGATGCAGGTCTTTTTCGGCCGTTGGGTTTCAGAGCACCTGGCTTGCTCTCCAATTGATCGCCGAGCGACGCGAAGAGCCGTGACGCTCGCGGTTCCTCGGTGAGTGGACTCATGATATCGCGACTGAAACCCTCGTCACGGAGGAGTGCTGACATGGTAATGGCGTGTGCCCCCAGAATTCGATCGTTCTGGGGGTTAAAAGACGATTCGTGTGTCTTGTCGTCCAAGGCAGTAGAGCTGTGAAGAGTTTGCCCATTTTGAGGTGCCTTTTCGATGCGAGAATTTTGTAATAATAATTGTCGATCTTGACCGGATGACAGTTCCTTGGACGGGTCCATGTACCAGGATTCCGTGTTCTCGAACCCAGAAGATCCTCCACGATGCACTCCGTACCCACTTGTAAGTCTTAAGAAAGGATGTAGTCGTGTTTCCCTGGATGAGCGCTCAGGAGACGCATCTCGGTATGTCGCTATTGCACTCGAAGCCCGTTCTCCACTCTCCCATGCTTTCGAGCTGCTTGAGGATAATCTTTGTTTCTTCGCAGCCTCATTTCCTGCACTACGTGAGAAGTTCACAGACCTAGCTGGATCACTTGTCGTATCTGATGTATCATCGAAGAAATCTGTCGTTCTCATCCCCGGATCGTGCTGCTTATGGATGGACTCCAGTTGTTGCTCCACCTTTCCTTCCTCGCTTCTTGCCGGGCTTTCACGCCCGGACACGATTCGAGGCGAATTGGCGGGAGAACCCGACAGCCTTGCACCCTTCTCAATCCTCGTTGTCAGGGCTTTCTCCATGCTGGCTGACCATTCCATGGGGAGCAGTTCATGAGATAAATTCGCTGCATGAAAAAAGCTTCAGTACAGGGCCGAAAACGGCATCGTACGCTTGCAGGTTCAGCCTGCGGAACCATATTGACCGAATCTCAGCATGCGTCTTTGTGAATGGTTATGGAATTTACGGATGTGGTTGAGTGACGAGGTGTGAACCGTGCTGAGCAAACGCTGTGGAATGCTCGTGTCCCGATACGGCAAACTTTACATTCCTCATGACCAGCCCCATCCGTGAATCTAGCCAATGAACTTGCCGCCGCAAAATGTGCACCTGTCACATACAGCGAAAAGCAAACGAGCCAAAGATATGATCGGTCCTTTATCCGTTACGTCATCTGCTTCGGACTGTCGTGCCACGTCGGAAGTCTCAGGAGAGTCTTCTTGGAGAAAGTCCTCCTTCAAATATTGCTTGCCGCATAAACCACACCGCTTGGTGATGAAAGGGGTCTGGATTGCAACAAATGTCATCCTACATCGTGCTGAGAGGGGGTCAGATCGACGTGCTGCAAAAATGCAATAGAAAACTTTGCGCAAATGTTGAATCTGTCACTCAGGAAAACGTACCGAATCTATGCGAGTTGGCGCCTTCGCAATACGCCTCAAAGGGGTCTTCAAAATTTATGGTAGAGTCGCAGATTATACATCTCTCGCTGTAGGTCGTATCGCTGAGTGCGTGACCCTTGAACTTGGCAGAGGCGCTGCGGTGTGCCGCAATGAAGCGTTGGCTCAAGACTGTATTCTCGTCGTAAAGGTATGATGGAAATGACAGAATCGTTTCTAGCGGACATATACCAACCCAGTCTTGCTCAGATGCCAACTCATGGGTACTCAGCGGCTCAATGAATCGTAGTGCATTGCGGTATGCCTTTTCTCTAAGGCCGTAGTCTGCCATCATCTTCTCCTTCGTCATCTCAGCCAGAGTCTCGGTATCGGTCAAGATTCCTTCAGAGACAGCGTCTTGGAAAGTTCTTAGATACGTTAGCATAGACTCCCAGAAGGTTGTCAGGACTCGGTACATATGAAGTCGCTGGTTTTCCCTTGCTCCGTCTTCAGCATCTTGCTGGAGAACCCCGATCTCCATAAAGGCAGGGTCGATATCTGTCGTTAGTTCAGTATCGGTCTCTTCTGTGGCTGAATCGCTGGTTTGCACCCAACGTCTGATGCTGAACACGATTGCTTCTGTGCTGAAATCTAGCACCCGTAAGAGCTGGTTCTCATTTCGTAGGACAAAAGCAGCTTACCTTCCAGATGACAATTGCGCGCGAAGTGGAAGCCCTCTTCCCTGTCTCCTGCTGGAGTCACTGTGACATGGCAGTACTGGCTGGCTGCTATAGCATAGTGTATTTGGTCACTGGGATGAAGAGTAATGCATGTTGCGATTGATTCTCCATGTGCTGAAGAAACTATTCCCCAATTTTTCACTGACGTTTTCCCATCAAGTTCGTAATTGGCGCTGAACAGTGCCTGGTGCTGAAGAATATGGCGTTGCCACGGCAAGACTCCGGTTTTAATTCCAGAATCAACAGGCTGAGCGAGATTTGATGTAACTGACGAAACAGGAGAAGACAGGGACGTGTAATGTAACACGACACCTCCACTTGGGGCCTGGGTAAATGAGAACCCTGTGGATAAGTTAGAAAGACCAATGATGCCTGACAGAGGCGACTTGAATCGTGAAGCGGTACCTGAAATCTCGTCCCAATTGCCGTTCAGATTTCGCGTATGAATACTCGGATTGAGAAGGTCTGAAGACTTCAATGTTAGTTCGTACAATTCATTATCAGCAAAGGCACACAGAGTCATTTGTGACAGGCGATTGTCGTCTGTGGATGCTCTGAAAATATCGGGCACCCATTGAATGGGCCCAGTAAGCCCAGTGAAACTCGACTGTAAGTCCGGAATGACTAGACCGTCGTCAAGTAGCAATTGTGTATTTGCTCCAAACCCACTAAGCTTTAAATTTTTCAATATAAGCCTCCCATTTACGAGGACAGCAAGTGTTGAGTAGTCTTGTTCTGTTTCTATACTCCAAGGGCTCCAGGAGAGATGGCTTGCATATCTTTGATCCTGTATATAATGATTGAGTTGAGAAGAGTGTCCTGTAGAACCACCTTCTGCCAGTGGAAGACTGAAATGAAATAACACGGAAGCTTTCCACGATCTGCTCGCCCGATTCAGGATATTGTGAGGTGTCTGGACAGCAAGTATGGCGATCTCATTCCACTCATTGGCAACGGCCAAGTATTGAGTGCGCGACCGGAGTCTGCCAAGCTTCTGGTATAGACGAGGAGACCAGGCAAACGAGCGGATACGCCGTCGCAGTCTCCAGACACTGTCGTCATGATCGGCCGATTCAAAATACGATCCAAGCACATTGTTAACGATGAGTCGCCGCTGCCAGCTTTCAGCCGCTGTGGGCGTCGAGCTGGACGCCCAAATAGATAGTACATGGTTCGAAGTGAGCACTGCGAGCGCATACCTCTGGTGCTTTGCAATAGGCAGTGGCGTCCAGTCAAGAGCAACAACCCATCGCGTTGACTGTTCCTCGCCCACTGACCAGACGTTGAAATCTGTAGGCTGGAAAACGGGTACTTCTTTGTCGGTGAAAGCGTTGGTTTTTATAGACAATGGATACCAGTTGCCGCCACCACTGGTGATATGCTCTTCGTGCAGCTTTGGTTTGAAGTTGGTCGTTGGTTTGCTCCTGTCAAGCTCTTTCTGCAGTACCGGAATCTGCGCGTTGATGCGTTAGAGGGAGCCAAAGTTGCGTACATCACAAAACTTACAAGCAGCACGACTTGCTCACCCGCCGCAATGGCCAGCTCGTAGTCTTTGGACCACTTGATGCAATCCAGCGTCGAAGGCCAGACATTAACGATTTGCTCAAGCGCCATGACCTAGATCCAATCCGATCCAAATATAATATATAGATGGCTGGCTGAGGGTGGTATGTCGGGTTTGTGGAGTGGGCTACCAACCGCATTTTTGTGGAAAGTTTGAACAAGCCTGAGAATTATATATAAATTGACCAGCCCCGCGACTTAGTATTTCGTCGTGTAGCGTATAGGTAGCCATGTAGTCGATTCTCTTCTTACGAGTGAGCATCGGGGCTGGCAAGCTATAGGCACATCTCCAGCTTGAACACTGATGAAGAGATTTTCAAGAGCATATTCTGTCCACTTTGATTTCAATGCAAGCTAGACTTTATCTCATCTCTTCAGCGCAAACAACTTTCCAGCGACTGGGTTCCATTCGTCATCCCATCTTCTCGCGCCCTCCTTCAGTGCACCGTTCTTTAGGCTAGCCAGTCCTTGGGGCGATCCTCCGAATAATTCTGTAAGGATAGTCACTAGCTGATCAACGTCACTAAACCCTCTCCCATTTATGCCTTCCTTCACGAGTTCTGGCCAAGCTTCGAACTGACTCCACCCTGCGACGGGCAATCCTGCTCCAAACATGTCTACGACTTTCATGGGAAGGTCGACTCCAGAAGACGACTTGTGCAGAGAAATACCCAAGTCAGCTGCCCCCAACAACGAAGCATAATCCTTCGAACTGAGCCAAGCAGTCTGAACAGCAACAGCACCAAGCTTATCCTGGTCTGCCAGGGAATCGATTTTGGTCAAGTAATAGTCTTTCTGCGGGCCCTTGCCCGTGATTATGGCGATGATAAAGGGCAGATCACCCGGATCATTGACGGCGCGCTCTGAATATTCCACCAGGGCATCCAGCAAAAGCTGGAAATCTTCGTCGGCGGTCCACGATGTCGAGCTCACAAGCAGCTTGCAACGCCCGCTGTGAATGCCATCAATCATCACATCTGGAAGTTGTGTGATATCCCGCAGATGCTTCAGAAAGTCTCTCCGCTCATCTGCTGATAGTGGCTGAAAATGACCAGGGGGCCTATCATGGAGAGGAAGGGCATTTATTCTCACCGTTTCTTTGAGCACGCGAGCCATAGCATTCGTTACTGTGAAATGTGCTGTGGCAAACTTTGCAAAGAAGAATTCGTACCATTTTGAGATCCTGACAAGAGGGTGGGATGTTCCCAATTTGAGCGCCAGAATGGAGTACCCAAAGTTGTGCCAGTCAATGACCAGTCGTGTATTTCGGAGGAAACAAATGAGCAGTGCAAGAGCAAGAGTAGGGATCGAAGGCGGGTTCTGAACAAGCATCCATCTGGCTGGCCTTGTACGGTAACCGAGCGTGTAGTAGAGACTCCATGTCTGAAATAAGACCTTCAAGGGGCCGAATAATAAAAACAGAAATGTGTTCCCTGTACGAAGGCTGGGCGCGCTTGGAGGCAACGGTACTATAGTAATATTCGAGCTCGACAGGATCTCGGGATGAACATCAGATTCTTGATATCCAACGAGATCCACATAACCGCCAGCCTTGGCTATGCTGAGTGCATGATATTGCATGCGCGGACTCCGACCAATGTCACCCAGAACGACTACCTGAACCGAGGTTTTGGACTGCAGCTGCCCTGTCGCATTCGAATCGCTGTCGACCCCATCTTCGCGTGTAGTTGATTTGTGGGGTCCTCCAGCTTGATCAGCAAAGATTTTCTCCGCCGATCTTGTGGAGTTTGCCTTGTATTGTGTAGGTAAGGTGATAAGGACGATGGTGAATAGCGTGGATCCAACCACCGCGACAGCCAACGTAAGCTGCCATGTTGTTTGCAGCCATGACAAGGCCATCTCGACACGGTCAGTCAACCCATTGTCGTTGCTCGATCGTCCAGGAAATGTAGCCAAGGTGGCGCTTGGGCTGGTTGAAAATGCAGGGAGCCTTGCGCTAAATAACGCTAGGTCAATCGTACCTGGGTCGATATCCCTGCGTGTCCAGATCCCCTTTTTGAGTGCACGGTGTGTAGCCGCCAACAGCGCGGGTCACCCCGTCTTGGTGCAAATGATAGACGCTGGGTGGCTTCTTCCCTCTTGTTAGGGAGACCATGTTGCCTCGTCATACGGTGTTCCCCTCTCTCACTGGGCTCGTCGCGCTGCAAAACACCAATGCTAACACAAAGGATAGCACGCGTGCGGTAAACGCGCCCAACCCTACTTCCAGGTAGCTACCGTCCATTGCGACTACAGTCACATTGCAAACCAGCTGTGATCCTGCCTGCTCTATCATGGCCGCGTCCTATGCTCTTCCCCCAAGAGACCGCAGTAGCCGCTTTCTTGGGGGCAATGGCTATGCATTGCACGGCCATGGACATCAACGCTCTCGGACTGGTTACCTTGCCCCTCCCAGCGCAGTCCCCACCTTGCCAGCAAATGGAGTGATAATCAAGAAGAACAAGTCACTCGGTGATCTAGACGTGTTCAAGCAGGAGTCACCAATCCCTACCCCTCCAGACTCCGCAACGTCAACCTTCGAACCAAGAACCGCGCACGACAAAACCATACCTCATAGCGAGGACGTGCCAGAAGACGAGATGAAGTCGGGTCGCCCGAGAGGTATATCTGATCTAGGACGTCCTCTCTCAGCCACTGAACTGGCACGTACACCAGCATCATGGACGAGGTAATGTCGAGCTTTGGACTTGGTTTGCACATGCACTGACAGACAAGCAGGATCTTCAGTCTTCCCGAATCCTTGACCGCACTGTTGGTGCCTCTACCATTCATTCTAAGTTCTACTGCGTCGCTCGTGTCCACAAGCTCTGAAGAAGAGCTTACCCCGTTGTCCATTTATGCGCGTCTTTCATTCGTTTTTTCCGGCCAGGATGGTGTACAACACAACAGCTCACCCTTTTCCGGACTACTCCCAGCAGCTGTGCTCGCAACTGGTATCCTGTTATTTTCGGGAGCTATTGCACGAAGGAACGCACCGGAGAGCATCATGGATCGACGCAAGTCCCGTCATAACCGGGAGGGGTCCGTTGGAGACGTTCTCACAAATCTCAGCAAACCGGCGCCTTTTGCTGATGTTTTCTTCCGAATTTCCTCCGTACTTCTGCCTCTATTTGCTGCTTGTAAGCTCGGTGGCATGCGAGTAGGGCTCATACTCCTGGCAATGGTCACAGTAGGGAGCACGAACGTGGGTGTCCAACAAGCAAGCACAGCCAGAGAGAAAGGACGGATACTTTTCAAGAACAAGTATACAATTTGTGCTTTGATTGTCAATCTCCTATATGATTCCTGGATAGCCAAGCTAGCGAACGCGCCATCTCTTCTCCTTGGCTACATTGCGCTAGCTTTGTCGCTTACCGTGTTTCAACTACCTTTACCATCTTCGAGGAGCGCCTTGAGAATCGCTGGCCTAGGAGCCTCATCTGAGTCACGGAATTCTATAGCATGGGTAGCACCTACCATGACTTCGAAGCTTACGATGTCGACACAAGATGCCAATATGACCCTGGTCGCCGCGCTCATTCTCCTCGTTCCCACTGCATTGAGCGTTTTCATTTCACACCCAATTTCCGCATGGACGGCATCGAGCGCAAACGTCCTAATTCTTCTTGCGGTGGTATCCGGCATCGCTCTGGTGTTTTGTGCAGATGCAACCTCGATTCGCAGTCGCGGCCAAACGACTTTCGCCATAGTAGCTTTGGTTGCCTTATCCTATTCGGCATTTCGAGCTCGCTCTGCGGAGGGTCTTTTCGCTGCTTTCTTACCAGGTTACTTGATGGTTGCAGTCGCAATCGATCGCTTTTCGAGGCATAGTAAATCCAGGGGGCACGAGCATGAGCATGACCATAGCGATCACTCTCATCGCAGCCATTCTCTTCTGACTGCATTTCTTCTCAAGCATTGTAATGAACATGGCGTCTGGCATGGCATACTGTTAGAAAAGGACTCAAGACGCATCTTGTATTTCACCACGTAAGTGCACTCCCCTTCTACACAAGTGTATTTTGTTGCCCCTGATGACCTCTGAAGACCCGTCGGACTGACGTTTGCGACCTTTATGGACAGGCTAAATTTTTCGTTCATGCTCGTACAAGCATTCTACGGTTTTGTCACTGGATCGTTGGGTCTGCTCAGTGACACTGTACATATGTTCTTTGACTGTCTCGGCTTGCTGGTCGGTCTCTTCGCGGCAGTCGCAAGCAAGTGGCCTTCGACCCCGGACAAGCCGTATGGATGGGGCAAGCTAAACACCCTCTCGGGCTTCGGCAATGGGGTCTTTCTGTGGTTAGTGAAACACCAACAGAGCGATAACATTGTCCCCTTGGCTAACAAACGCAGCCTTGTAAGCGTCGAATTCGTTTTCGAGGCCATCTCGGAATATGCCGAAGGCGAGCAGCTTCGTCGGATCGATGAGCTATTGACGGTTTCCACCCTTGGCTTTCTCGTTAATATGGTGGGCTTATTTGCCTTTGGCCATGCTCATCACGGGCACGATCACGGCCATGACCACAGTCATGGTCACGCGCACGCTCATTCCTCTACTCCTCCTACACCCTTTCCTCCCACGCCATTCAGCGCGGAAAATCCAGAGCCGTCACCCTCGCTTCCCAAGGTGCTTGCACAACACAGCCACGACCATTCACACTCCAATGAGAACATGATCGGCATTTGGCTGCATGTCCTTGCAGATGCGCTGGGTTCTGTTGCCGTCATTATTTCGACTCTACTGACCAAATTTTATCCGTGGAGTGGATGGGATCCCTTGGCAACACTCATTATCGCGATTCTGATCTTCGGGTCTGCTGTGCCCCTAGTCATCAGTTCTGGCAAGAACTTGCTGCTCTCTATTCCCGCCGACGTGGAGTATGGCATTCGAAATACTTTGCAGGAACTCAGCGGGCTGAGAGGAGTTGTCGGATACAGCGTTCCGCGCTTCTGGATAGAGGATGCCGAATCTTCGCACGAACATGGTCATGCGCACCACGATCATCACCATCACGATGATCACCATCATGGTCATCACCACGGTCATGACCATAAGCATGGGCATGATCATAAACACAGTCACGATTGTCACGAACATGAGCACGATCACGGTCACAATCACGAAAATGACAACGCGCTTACTCTTGCTGGCGAAAAACGGATCCTTGGTGTCATTCACATTGTGGCTGCCAAGGTAGCAGACCTGGAGGACGTTCGAGAAAGGGTGGAGCAATTCTTGAAATCGAGGAGGATGAACGTGGTAGTCCACGTGGAACGAGATGGAGAAGGAAGATGCTGGTGCGGAAGTGGGGAGAAGAGAGCTTGAAGATCAGCTATGAGCTCCTACGAAGAATCTTCAAACTCATTCAGCATGTTCGATTCTATGTACAAATGTTTTACATAGTGAATAATATACGGGTACACATGCTACCTGATTAGCTAAGATTTGCCAGAATTCTCGAGGTAATGACCGTTCTTCTACCCTAAAGTACGTAAATTGGGGTATGTTGTCAACTAATTAATTAGTGAGCTCAAGCAGCCCATGCTGTTGGGGCAATCTCCCTGTCAGCACGCCGGCCTTTGGCGTTGGACAACCCTCCTGAAATGAACCTCCGTACTCTCCTGTTCAGCTCACCCTTGGCCTTCAGATGCTCTCTGAAGCAGCAGTTGCTGGGTGAAGCAGAGGAGGCAGAGTATGTGAAATAGCTGGCGGTACATTCCACGAGGCAGGGTATCGTCTCTATGGTAGGTAGTGACAGGTAAGATGATTTCCGCTTTAGGTCGAGCTGCCGCTCAGCTGCAGACCTCATGGTGGCGCGGACTACAACAGTTCCGAGAGCCGATTGCTATCGGATTGTTTAGAAATCAACCAAGGGGTTACTGCTAACTGCGAATATAAGTGGAATGCGAGAAGAGCGCCTGTTTCTACTACAGATCAGACCACAAACAGGCTTCAGCTACAAAACACTTCGAACCACCTACAAGCAACAGGTTTCTTTAAGCACCATGTCAACTAGCAATGTTAGTTTTGCGACATGCTACAATAATGACACTTGGATCCTAACATGCAGAATGTGTAGCCCCAGACAAACGGACAAACAAACGGGAAAGCCAAACTTCCAGCCCAAAAGGTTCATGATGCGGATGGCCAAGTTCGTCGCCAAATATGTCAGTTGTCCATCGCGTTGATTCTCACCTAAAAGAGGGCCTTGAGAATGACTCGAGTATGAAGCCCAGTTCCGCAATTTCATCTCCTCTGATCCTTCGTCCCCTTTTCCCGCCCAAAAGGATCGCTACGTGCTCTACATCCAGCGCGGCTGTCCATGGGCGCATCGCGCCAACATCGTCCGCTCGCTCAAGGGCCTTGAGGACATCATCCAGCTGTCTCATGTAGGCGATAGAGATCCTGCCAATCCTGACTTTGGCTGGTCGTATGATGGTGCTCCGGGAGTCGATGAGAAGGATCCCTTGTACGGATTTAAGTATCTTCGTGACCTCTATCTCAAAGCGGACCCTAACTACAAAGCGCGCTATACTGTGCCGATGCTCTGGGACAAGGTAAACGAGACAGTTGTCAATAATGAAAGCAGTGAGATCATCCGCTCATTCTATTCGGCTTTTGACAATCTGCTGCCGGCTCAGCTGCAAGAGGCAAACAAACCTAATGGCGGACTGTTGCCGAAGCATCTGGAGAAAGACATCGACGAAATGAACTCCTGGGTGTACGACACGATCAACAATGGTGTCTACAAGGCTGGGATGGCGGGTAATCAGAAAGTGTACGAAGAGCATGTCTATCCAATATTCCAATCGCTTCAGCGAATCGAGGATCATCTGCAGTCCAGAGGGACACCGTACTTGTTTGGTGAGGATATCACGGAGGCGGACATCAGGCTGTACCCGACCATTGCCCGCTTTGATGTGGCGTACTACCCAATCTTCAAGTGCAATTTAAAGATGATAAGGCATGATTTCCCGAAAATCCACGACTGGCTGCGGAGGCTGTACTGGGACGAGAGCGAGAAGACGAATGGAGGCGCCTTTAAAAAGACGACCTATTTTACTCCTGTAAGTTTTCGGTTCCGAACCTGGGTCCATGTGCCTGACGAAAGAGATAGATTAAAAGAGGGTCTGCGAGCGCCTTCGGATTGCATCTTGTGCCTGTCGGGCCTCTCCCAGATATCCTTCCGCTAACAGCATAGATTTGGCATGGTGTGAACGACATGGATGAACTCTTGGCGTCCCAATTTGTTTCAAGTGATATTTGACCGATTTGGTTCAAGTTGAAAATTGCCAGACAGGCGTACCAGGTCGGGGGTGAAGGCTCGTATAATCAATGTATCAAGCTCTTGGCAATGAAGGCAATAAAAATTTCGATGTCTCGATGTAACTGATCGGGAGAGTGTGGTTAGGGAATGACGGAATAAATGTCGTATCAAAACTCTACACAGACCATAAATCCAATTCAAGTCGCAGAGACCCCCCATCAGAATCGTAGCTATTTGGTTGGCAATTTTTTATTTGAAAAATTGGTAAACAATCAAGTTCAGACTTTGATTGGGGGTTTCCTTGATCTGATCAGGTAATGTTACGGAGAAAAGCATCGAGTCACGGCATCCGATGGTCAAAAGTTGGCACACTCAACCCAAGATCTTCTGCAGTGCTCAAAACCAAGTCAAGGAGCCTCAACCAGAATATTGGTAACAACTAGCATGCTAATTTTATCTATTTGTATCGACAAATTGAATCTGGCTGCTGTGGCGCTTTGTGTCATGGGCGAGGACCCTGAGTGGCGTCAAACATGCAACGCTTCATCTCACTTTGCTTGTTCCACTTGTTCTTTCCATATACCTGCAGCCCATGCTTACTTCTGCGCTGACCAGACCAGTCGCCTCTATACCTAGTTCTTATGCATCCAAACCGTGTTCCTCATCATCATCCGCGTCATACAAGTATCTCATGATCAGCTGTTCGAGTAGCTTGACTTGTTGCCTAGACCATTAGTAACTATAATTTGGGCTACATTGTCGACACTGACTACCTTACGCTCTCTACACCGACTGCACCATCTGCACTTTCCACAATGTTCAATCGGAACAACATGCCGAACCCTTTTGGGTCGCGCCCAGATGGGCAACCACGACCGCCATCAGGCCAGCCCTATAGCAGAATGCCCGACCGCCCTCCTCCTAGAGAGCAATATCCCCCTCCCCAACAATACAGAGACGAAAAAATGCGGGGGGGCCCCCAACAACCGCAAGGCTTCTCAAGCCGGGGAGGAGGCGGTGGCGGAGGAGGAGGAGGAGGCCGCGCAGTGGTGCTCATGCCAGACAAGAGCCCTGGCCATGAATATACCTACCGCAACTTGGTCGCTGTGTCTCCAGCAGACATCCCTCCTCCGTCACGTGAAGGACCAGATGTGTACCTGCTGCTGAATGGGGGTTTCGTTACCACGGCACGCCCCATGGATGGATTCCCTCAGGGCAAGATCGGTCTCAACGAAATCCAGCGAAAGTGGATGGGGCTCGCCTTTTCAGACTCGGTGCGAGCAGAGGTCTATGATCCTTTCAACCAAGGTGGAAGGGCCTATCTTGGATCAATTGACGCGGACGTTGGATTTGCTGGCACGAAAAACACCACCGATAAACCCTTCGATCAAGATGAATTGGCAACAAAGTTCACGCAAGTTTTTGAAAATCAGATGTTTGCACCGGGGCAACAGCTACTTATGGATTTCAAGAGTATGGCTCTACGACTGACCATCAAGACCGTGCAACTGGTAGACATTTCGTCGATAGAGCAGAAGGGGGCCGTTTCCCAAGCGCCCACTTCTAGTGACCCAAATGCGCGAGGTATCCTCATTCGAAATTCGCAAATGAACTTCTTCAAAGACAATCGCTCGCCAATTCCAATCAACATCAAAGCCAGCACGCGCCGGCCTGCAGCCAACAGCATCATCCAGCCAGACTTCAAATTCGAGGATATGGGTATTGGTGGATTGGATGAGGAATTCAGTCAGATTTTCCGGAGGGCGTTCACGAGCCGCATCATTCCTCCCGGCCTAGCCGAGAAGTTGGGCGTGCAGCATGTGCGCGGTATGCTACTGTACGGTCCTCCGGGAACAGGGAAAACCTTGATTGCAAGACAGATTGGAAAGATGTTGAACGCAAGAGAGCCCAAGATTGTGAACGGCCCGGAAGTGCTGAATAAATACGTTGGGCAGAGTGAAGAGAATATTCGGAAACTGTTTGCCGATGCTGAAAAGGAGCAAAAGGAAAAGGGAGAAGACAGTGGACTACATATCATCATCTTTGACGAACTCGACGCGGTCTGCAAGCAGCGTGGTAGTGGGAGTTCAGGCGGTACAGGAGTTGGCGATAGTGTTGTCAACCAGCTGCTGAGTAAGCTGGACGGTGTTGAACAGCTCAACAACATTCTCTTGATCGGCATGACGAACCGGAAAGATATGATTGACGAGGCATTGCTCCGTTCGGGACGTCTGGAGGTGCATCTTGAGATCAGTCTTCCAGATGAGAACGGTCGGGCTCAGATCCTCAAGATTCACACCAACAAAATGAGGACCAACGGTGTTCTCGACCCAGATGTGGATATTGTCGAGCTGGCACGGCTGACCAAGAACTTTTCCGGGGCCGAGATCAACGGACTGATCAAGAGTGCCAGTTCCTTTGCCTTCAGCCGGCACATCAAAGTCGGGACCGTTGCTGGGATTGACGACAGTATTGTAGACATGAAGGTCAATCAGCAAGATTTCCTGAATGCACTTGAAGAAGTTAAGCCCCTCTTTGGAGTGGCTGAAGAAGAATTGGCCGATTGCCTAGAAGGTGGACTGATACCCTTCTCAAATGGCGTTGAGAGAATTCTGGGTGACGGCCAGCAATACATTGAGCAATGTCGACAGGGCGTACCGCCTTTGCTGACCGTTCTACTTCACGGTCCACCGGGGAGCGGGAAGACGGCGCTGGCTGCCAAACTTGCTCTGAGCTCTGGATTCCCATTCATCAAGCTTGTCAAGTTGGCTCATATGATTGGCGCCACTGATCAGCAAAAGGCCTATCATTTGGACAAGATCTTTCAGGACGCATACAAGAGTCCTATGAATGTCATTGTACTCGACGAGGTGGAACTACTGTTGGGCTACAACCAGGTTGGGCTAAGGTTCAGCTCGCTCATGTTTGACACTCTGAGTGCATTGCTTTCCAGAAATCCACCAAAGGTACGGTGCTTCGAAGCGGAATGCGATATTGACTATGTCTTGTCTAACCTGATACGTTCTAGGGCCGTCGGCTGTTGATCATTGGCACGTCTTCGGAACGCTCTGCTCTAGAGCAACTAAATCTACTCCGGCGATTCCAAAAGCAGATACCCGTTCCGAACGTCAACACGCAGCAAGAACTTGCAAAGATTCTCATGGACAGCGGCAGCTACTCTGAAAACGAAGTCAGGGCCGTGATCAATGAGATTCAAGAAGTGACAGGGAGCGCGGAAATAGGCGTTAGTATCAAGACAATCCTTAACTGCATTGGAACTGCAAATCAGAACGCAACGGAGAAGAAAGATATGTTTGTGAGGGAAATCACCGAAGCGATTGCTTTGAGAGGGTTTTCATCATAGAGAAAGGCGGGCGCGGCTTGAGAGTCACCATGAAGAACATAGGGACGGAGTTTCGGGTTCAAACTGGACTGGAGTGGGAACAGTCGGAGTCCGGATGTAGATCCAATGGCGTGCAAAATAGTCATCAGATAGATGAGTTAGAGGCAAGCTCGAATGAATGAAACGGTGATTCCTCGACCCCTTGCTGCATTCAACCGTTTGGCAGAGATTGACGACGCCTGCTCTACTGCCCTGGCAAACCATCTCCCGCCAGGCCAGCACTATTGACATGCGGGCAGGGAAGACAGCCCTGTGCGACGTCATTTTCGACGGGTTTTCCCACGCGAGGCTCGCATGGCTGACCTGACAAGCTGCGCGCCCCGTTACACGACAGTCGCGGCCTTAACGGTCATGCACCCGGATGAAGCGAAAGTCGACGACAGATTCTCTAGCTCGAGCGCGTCCAAGTGGGCGCGTGGGCAACACAGCATGGCACGGAGCTCGGGAGACGGCTCGTATGAAGCTCAGAAACAGGGACGGAGTTTGAGAGGACGCACTCTCGACGTCTAGCGCCAGCAGCATGCGGTCATGATTCCCCGACGAGGATGGGCATCAATGGCTGCTGCTCGTAAGGGAGGGCGGACAGGCTGTGAACGGCAGCAATTGTCCACAGGCAGCACTTCCTGCTCTTCCGGTGCATGCAGAGCAAGCAATGGTGTCGGTCGGTACCATGGTAACGAGAACTGGGCGAAGTCACATGCGCGTTTCCGGCGGAGGCCAGGGGGGGTAACACAAGGAGCGGCGAGTTTGCTTTATGATAGAATTCTCTCGTCGACGCAAGGAGTACGTCTCGTTGTGGGTAAAAGGGAAGCCGGCCAATCAACGAGGGGCGGGCCGCTGCTCGTCATGACGAAGCTAGGTGGGCAGAAAGGAGAGCGCCCCCCCCCCTGGTCCCCTCCAGACAACGACGACGACGAACGACCAAAAAACACCAGAGCTGCAATTACCGACTCATGGCCAGATCATCCCCTCCGAGCCGTTGCTTGCCCTCGACAAGACCCGATCTTCCGCATCGCATCCATCCGTTCGTCTCGCCACCGTCCGCCTTGCCCCTTCCAGCAAGCAGTGGTTCGAAGCCCCGGCGAGTGCAGCACTGACAACACATCACCCTGACAGCAGCGTGCTTGGTACATCTGTAGTCCCCGCCCATCGAGTCGCCCATCTACTGCTGCTTTTAACTGCTGCAGCCCAGCCGAGGCCTTCTCCCGCGCGTGTGTGCTTGTCCTCACCGCGTGCAGCGCTTCTCGCCGACCTTGGGGGGCCCACCGTAAAGTACGTACATACAGGCCTGGCGCTGGCGCGGCCCGCTGCTTTGCCCACGCCAGTCTCTCCTTATCCAAACTTTGGCACCTTCCTTAGACCTATTCCCCCGTCCGCCAATCTGACGAGCTCGGCTCGCGCAGACAGGCATCGCGGCCTGTTGCTCGCTCCCTGTGCTGGACGGTCACTTCGTGCTGCTGCAGTCATCAGCCAGGGTGATGCATGTCCTTTTTCTTAGCACCGTCGCTCTCCCCCTAGGAGCTCAATCCTTCTATCAAATTGGTTGAGAAAAACGGACAGTATCAGCCCGGCGGGGCGATGGCCTGCCTTAGCTTCAACCAGGAAGCATGCAATTCAATCAATTGGAGGGAGCGGGGTCTCGACGGACGGTGAGCTGATGGGGTCAACCGGATGCCCTCGATGGTGATCAGGTAAGTCAATGTAAGTCAGTGGGCAGGGATGAGATGAGTATAAAAGGAGGTGCGATGTTGAGGTCAGTCGACTTCTCTTCTTCTTCTGTATTATTTCGTTTGCAATCTCCAAAGGCACAATCTCCTTGAGCAAGCAAACAGTTTCAAGCAAAGACCTTTTGGTATCCAGTCAAAGCTCTTGAACCTCTTAACCTTCATTCACCTACCTTCACACAAGTCATACTCGGTCCAAGTCTTTGTCAGACCTCCCCATCCATTCACCATGCCTGCTACCGCACCAGCCTACTCGTACTACCCTTCCACCTCCACCCCTATCAGCATGCCCCAGAAGTCAGGCTACTATGCGCAGCCTCAGTATGCGCAAGCCCACCGACAACCATACGGTCGCATCTCGGCTTCGCCGCCAGAAGCGGCTGAGAGCGTGACCACCTCGGGCGTTCCTTCCTATGTTCCCTCTACTACTTCTAGCAGCTACGCGGGGAGCGCTAGCGACTATGACACCTCTTCATCCGGCGGTGCTCCTGCAGCGAATGTCGACATGCTCGAGTACATGAACGACCGTCTCTCTGGCGCCTTTGATCCTACTTCATTGGACCGGAACCTGGCGAAGCAGGCACAAACGTAAGTTCCACGGCGCCCCCAGCAATGCCGAGGCCACCATAAGCTCACAAACCAAATTTCCAGATCAGGGCAACTCAACGCAAAAACCCGCGAACTGCTCGAACTACAAGCACTCGCTCGCCGCCGGCTCGCCTCTGCACAGGCAAACTTCTCTGACGGCATGAAGGCCGCCAAGGAAACGCAGCGCGACCTCCAGTGGACTCAAAAACGCGTAACGCAGCTGAATCAGCGCGCAGCACAAAAGTACCCAGCGCAGTACAAAACCGCAAGTTCGCGGTATCCTGCGCCTGTTGAGTACTAATTTGTGGATCGATCTTCTCTCCTTTGTTCACGGCGGTTTGTTTAAACGATGGACTTTCCTTGTCCTTCCAATTTTCTTCCCTGTAAAATTTCTCTTTTCTCGGGGTTCGGGCACGAAATTCACGGCTGTTTGTTCTGTCGTCGGGCGAGAATTCGAGTACATTAGGAGTGGACGTTGTGCGGCTCTGTCGCTCACACACCCGCCTCACACAGCAAACCAAAAACACCTTTGAAGTCAAAATAACCTTTCTGCTGCACGTCGCTTCCCGCTTGCCCCCCGTCCCCACATCTCCCCCAGTCTAGCTTCCCGCGGGCTCGGGTTCCCGCCGGTTCTTCCCGCGGTTAACAAAGTTCCTTGCTGCTTTTAGCTGCCCTGGAACATGCAGCTTAGCCTGCGTCTCCAGCACGCGCGCCTCTGCCGATCAGTCAGCGGGGGGGGGACAAGGGCGTCAAACCGCCCATTCGGTATTCTAGCCGCGCTTGAACTGAGGCCCAGCTGCGGGAGTGGCTTTTTCCTTCCCGACAAGGCGGACGGAAACGTTATGATAGGCGTGGGCTGGCTAGCTGGAAGGCTGGCTGAGAGGCTAATGTAGAACGCGTCTGGGCGGGTTGGTGGAGGGCATCTGAACATCCTGGATTGGAGTCACGCGTGGGGGTTTTCATTGGCTCGAACGGAAAGGCTGGGAGACAAAGCAGCAAATTGGTGGCTCTGGGACTGGATGTTTGGCTGGCGAGTTACTGGAATGGGAAGGAGCTAGCTATTAGTACTACACCCTGTGGTGACCTCTGGTTCGACTGCTATCTGGGTCATGATGTCTATAGGTATCTGTCCTCGAGACCGCTTCCGTACATAAAAGTGGTGTGCCTGATTACGTAGTCGTGCTGTCTCATGACTGCCATTTACTGCGATCGGAGTCGTATCGATCGCCAAAGACTCGCGCCAATGAGAGGCTAACAATAAACGTGAACCGTGTGCCACATCGCAACTATGTTCAACCTGGCTAGCGTTTCCTCTGGTCGTGACTCTAGTGTGGGCATCTTGCAGCGGGCTCACTTGTCTGTAGGGTGCGCGAGCCGTCATGTCGGACATACTCGGTGCTTCTTTCTGATGTATCACAGCCGCCGTCTTGGCCGAACCCGTGTATGTAGAGTCTCGGATCAGCGACAGCCTTTGTTATTATCTTGAAGATGTCGATGTGGGCCTTCATGATGACTGCTGATATCTATAAGAGCTGCGATTAGAATACTTTGAAAGGTTTCATCTCAACCTACCTGACGCTTATCAGGCTTCACCGGGACGCCCCAGCGAGCCCGGAATTTAGTAGACACGACGCAGGATTAGTGTCGGTTTTATCTGTCCAGAGGAGATACGAATTGCAGCTTAGGGCTAATCTATTTCATTGCCATCGACATTCCACTTGCGCTCGGCTGATCTTTCATGACGCTTATTTCTTCCCTTGCCATCCGTACTTAAATCGAGTACTGTTGAGGTTCCCAGAAGCCGATCTTCTAGTTCAGGAGCTTGTCAATTCTCTCTCAAAGGTGTGGCGGTCTTCTCTCCCTAGGCTTCGATTCTTTCCAGCAGACCTTTTGTTTTCTTTTCTCGGCATCAAAAGTTTTTCTTCCTGAACTTCGACAATTCCTACCTGCTGCCGTTCCATCTTTAAGCCTAGAGTATTTCCTCTTCTCTTTCGCCGTTGTTACAACTTATCGTGCCTCTCTTCCTGGCCTCAGTCATCCGCTGTCTAGCTTTAGGCTTGTTTTTGAGGCCTTTTGACGTTTCTTCCTATAAATTGACGTTGTCCTTCCCTCTTTCGATCGCTACTTCATATACTTTAGCTTCTGCTTGCTAAGCTTTCTGACCTTTGCATCTCCTGATCTGACCCTTGCTGTCTCCGCATCAAGCTTCACTTACGTGGTTTGACCGTCCCTTCCTGGCTCCCAACCCCCTCCACCTTTCGGCTTTCGATCGTGGGTAGGTCAAAATTTGCCCACGGATCTGGGTCGATAAAGCTTGGCAGAAAGCACACCGTAACGCCATGTTCATTCTTGACTCCCCGCCTCAAAGCCTCCAGCTCCTGCGCCGTCATTTGCTCGAGCACCTTGCCTGTCGAGCCGTCTGGACGGCGCCAAGCGAAGAAGTCAAGATCTGAGCCCGTAGCGGGCACCGAAGGCACAGGAAGAGGGGCCGTCTCGCTGACCACTGGTATCGCGGCCGTGATATCGTGTTCGTGCTTTGCAACTTTTCCTTGCTTCGCGGTGGCTTCCGCCGGAGCACCTAGCTTCGTGGCATTCGCCCCACTGGGTCGCGCCGCTGGCGCTGTTTCCGTACCGACCACGGCGTCCAGGTGAGGATTGTGCTTGCGCTTCTTGGTTGCGGGTTGCTGGCCGAAGGAGGAGAAGCCCATGGCAGCGGCGAGGGCGGGGTCGACGTCGAAATTGTCTTCCTCCGCCATGATGAAATTGGGGACCCGATTGCTTCACAGAGCCAATGGCAGGATGTAAAAACGATAAAGGCAGAAGAAAGAATCTGGCCAATTTCGCATGTTGTCTGGACTTGGAGCGAAGGATGCGAAAGGATTGCACGAAATGGGCGGGCCGAGCCGCTAGGAGCTGTGCAATCTCCACAGAGCGGCCTGGCGGCAGGGATTGGCGATTATGGTTTGCAATTGTCCAAGATCCAAGGATTTGGCTACAATAATGATTGGATCATGCGATCTAAAAGCTTGAAATGGCTAATACCATCTCTGGAGCCAACATCCACGAAGCGAGCCTGATCTCGATGAAATCGGCGGCTTGAAGCTCATTCTCGAATGCCCATTGTCTGCTCGAGTCTCATGGCCCTTCTATCTGATCAGTATCCTGAATATCTTCTGTTTCGTTATCACTCGAACTAGTACTCCTATGCTGCTCGGAATCTTCTTCAACGACCTTTCCGTACCCCTCAATCTCATCCAAGGCCGCGGCCTCGCTCAGCGGCACCTCCTCATACTCGCCCAACACATTACACCAGCCACTCGGATCTTGGAGATCCCAAACCTGCTCTTGTTTCAGATCCATCCAGAACGCTTCGGGTAGCGTCATGATCCGCTCTAGTTTTCCAGCCCTCGATGTAATCACTGTCGCGATGAAAGGACCGACAGGAATTGCACCAAGCCAGACTTCACGCAATTCTTTCCACACGATCGCCGGCTGGCTGAAATTCTTGTGGCTACGGGATCCCGGCTTGTCTGGATTCAGCTGAGCCTCGAGATCCAGCAGCAGAGGATTGGGACCGACTTGGCCCAGCCAGGCAAAGCGCAGGATCTTCAGCGTGTCTTTGAAGCTGGACAGGTAATCGTGGAGGATTTTGCGGAACATGCGCGTCTGGCTCGCGGTAAAGTAGGGATGCGGATGTAGCATCTGAAGTTCGAGAGCCGTGAGCGATGTCCAGAGAAATGATGTCCACCATTCTGAGCATCCCGAATTACTCATTGCGGCTAGTCCAGACCACCGCATCGGTACGATGGACATTGGTGTGGTTGGAGCCAGCCGAAGAGTATGAAGACGACTTATTGTGTGGTGGGATGGGTCTCCACATGATTTTTCGAGCGCATTGCGCACATCGACAAGGGTTCTTTCAACCAATGTCAGAGCATGCCAGCCCGTGTTGCCTTTGCGAGTGGTGATGGTCAGTGTGTGCAGATTGGGTAAAGAGCGGAAAAGCTGAATCCATGAAAAGGCGTGTTGGGTGGGCTCTGAAGAGATCAATGGCCCATCTGATTGAGGCGTATCCCTTAAAGCTGGATGGATGGTGGGCTCGGCGGCGTCTTTGGTCCTTCCTAATGACTGAAGGCTTTCTTTTTGCCAAACGCGTCGAGAGGCAACGGCCTCATTCACAGGCGCTGCAATCTGTCTACGGGACTGGAGAGTGGGGGACCGAGTAAGAGAGCTTGAAGATCGATGCTGTGACATTTCAACCCGGGATCTCGCGGCAGGATCAGCTGATGTCCCCTGGGGCACAATGTTGAGCTCTTCGGGTCTGACATTGGGAATGGGACTGAGGCTGACAACGAGCTCCCGGCAGTAAACTCCAATACTCTGCAGACCATCCATATGTTTGACAGCCTGGTCGGATTCCACATCGCGAAGGATGTGAATGGTTCGAAACAGTCTCGGCAGCATGAAATCGATGGCTGCACATGTCGTTTTGGATACGAGCCGAAGATCGCGCAGAGTCTCCCTGGGGAGCAAGACAGCCAGAACGATCAAAGGACGTAAACATGGGTCTCTCATGTCCATATTTTCATCATCTCGAAAAGGGCGGACGAGCGCTTCAAACTTGCTACGGGGCCGAATCATATCAATCGTGGTCATCCGAAATAGAGACGGGTGCTGTCGTGCCATGCTGCTCGCCGCAGCTGCACCTCGTGCTTGAATCTCATATCGAGTGGGGTCCGCGCGATTGAAGATATCTCGCGCCATTGATGTTCAAGGTACGTGCCAGTATCCAGGGGCTGTGGCGAGGAAATGCTATGTGACAGACCATAGCAAGTGAGTATGATCGGGATCGACCCTGTCTTTCGGGGACAGCCAAATTCTAGATTTGATCCAGGAGACATACGCGTGGTGTTAGCAGTGAATGTCCCCAAGGTGAATGACTTCTAGTGGATAGAGACACGGGGACGTTGGCATTGGCCATGAGCCCGCCTTGGGAAATCTGGATCGTGATAGCTCCTAAATCCAAACATAGGTGCTTACGAGATTCAACACGATCGCATATACATGGTGTCATGGCTATAGTCCTTTCTCGGCCCCTGAACGTGATATGTGACGCTGAACATCATACTGTCTCCCAGAGCTTGGAACTTGTATGAAGCATGATACATGTCACTGACGCAAAGATGATTACCTTTGAGAAGCAGCACTCGCGTATCTTCTTTGCTTGGTGTTTCGGGCTGGAGCTCGTTGAACAAGTAATTGACGGTGTTGCCGTCATCTTGGACAAACCACGTGCTTATCTGGTCTTTCGTGGCGTGATATCGGTAGACATATCTCCGGCTCGCCTGCATCTTGGCTCCACCCTCGGTGTGCAACTCGCCATCCTCGACATACAGGTACTCTGCGTCAAAGGCACTGGCTGTTGACGGACGTCGGTAGAAGTTGGCCGTGCCCTCGAGGAATCCCGTGGGGTAGCCCGGCATTGCGCTTTGGAGTTTGCGACGGATCGTCCAGGCGCCTTCGAGAGAGTCAAACACTTTGCGCGCTACAGACATAGTTCTAATCAGCGGCGATGCTGGTCCAGCTCCGCAGATAGTATGGACCAGCAAAGGGTGAGCACTCTACGGCTCAGCGGCAATCCAGTCGTTGAGGTGGGCAAGCTTCAACGCAGGAAGTTGGGAGATACCTCAGTTGTACTTGACGAAACGAATCCCGGCCATGACGGGTCGGGTTCGGGACCAACAAGACAGGAGCGATGCCTAACAGGGATGTCATCTGCCGGTAAAGACTGCATGCTTCAACGGCTCCACCCAACGAACGGGGTTCGATGGAGTAGAGAAATGCAGGTCCATCCCGCCCAGATCCGCTCCGTTGGCGACGTCAACACCACCTCCCTTTCCCACTTGCGACCCCGAGGCAATTGCCATCTGCTTGCAATCAGGTACGTGTGGAAACCCTCACTTGTCTGCTTTTCAAGACGGTCAAGTCTGTTTCAGTCCGCTCCGCCTGCACCTTCTCTGATGTAACGGCGGGGTACTTGATTTCCAGCCCCTCCTTACCTCTTATTCAGCATTCGGAGACGAGTTGGTCAGCTCTGGCCTTAAGAACAACAGTTTGAAGCGTGCTTTCCATATACTCTCATTCGACGCTGGTCGTTGTAGCTCCCAGCTCGGCTTTCAGTTGTTGCGCGATTCTCATATGCGCCATTATCAACCACTCCAGTCTACCTCGGCAAGCTCGAGTGAATGGGAACTGATCTCGGAAATTAACAGTCTTCAAAACTCTCAACTGCTACACTTCTCCAAGCTCTTTTCGAACCGCGTTAGCGAGGAACTGGGAGGATATCTTCAACTTCCAAAACTTCCCTTCTTGCGCCCATTGCGATACCCATTTCCACTCAAGCCTCTACCAGCTAAGCAACAGTCGCCAAGATGGTGGGACTTGCACCGAGGAGACGTCCTTCCCGCAGGGGTAAGCTGGGAACAAGAGCTGTCAAGAAGAACATCCCGTTAACATTGTCCAAGGGTCCATGACGGACATGCCTGCTGATCTCAGAGAGCAAGTTCTTCGGCTCGAAGATATGTTCGCCGTGCCCCGGGACACTTTGAAGAAGATCACCAACCACTTTGTCTCGGAGCTTCATCAAGGTAGATCTCATTGTCTCTGATTGGCAATGGAAGCTAATGTGGATTAGGTCTCACAACGGAAGGTGGCGACATTCCAATGAATCCAACGTGGTGTATGGGCTTTCCTACTGGCTACGAAACGGGTACATATCTGGCACTTGACATGGGTGGTACTAATCTTCGGGTCTGTGAAATCGTGCTGGCCCAGGAAAAGGGAGAATTCGACATAATACAATCCAAATATCGGATGCCAGAAGAGCTGAAGTCAGGTACAGGCGAGGAACTATGGGGCTACATTGCGGACTGTCTGCAACAGTTCATTGAATACCATCACGAAGGCGAGGATGTCGGAAGACTGCCACTTGGCTTTACCTTCTCCTATCCTGCAACACAAGACTACATTGATCACGGTGTGCTCCAAAGGTGGACCAAGGGCTTCGACATTGAAGGCGTTGAGGGCACGGATGTCGTTCCTCCATTCGAGGCGGCACTGCAGGAACGAGTAGGGTCAGCTCCAATGTCCGAGACTACAGTTTGCTAACATTAGCAGGATGTGCCCATCAAAGTCGCGGCCCTGACCAACGACACTACCGGCACACTCATTGCTTCTGCCTACACCGACCCTGACATGAGAATTGGATGTATCTTTGGCACCGGCTGTAATGCTGCTTACATGGAGCACTGCGGAGAAATCGGAAAACTGGCGCATATGAAGCTCGACAAGGACACACCCATGATCATCAACTGCGAGTGGGGCGCCTTTGATAACAAGCATGCCGTCCTACCGCGCACGCAGTACGACGTTATCATCGACAAGGAATCTCCTCGACCTGGTCAGCAGTCATACGAAAAGATGATTGCAGGACTGTATCTCGGAGAAATCTTTCGGCTGGTGCTGCTCGATCTGCATACTCACCAAGGTGTCAAGATTTTCGAAGATCAAGATGTGGCTAAGCTGAAGAAGCCCTATACGCTCGATTCCTCCTTTCTCTCGGCGATCGAAGAGTAGGTCTATTCCGCATAGCCTCTGAGAACCCAAGCAGTCGCCATCTAATCGAACTTTTCATCTCTACAGAGACCCGTTCGAGAACTTATCCGAAACACACGAACTCTTCCAGCGCACCCTATCGATCGACGCCAAGAAGCCTGAACTCGAGCTCTGCCGCCGCCTCGCCGAACTCATCGGTACCCGCGCCGCCCGCCTCACCGCATGTGGCGTTGCCGCTATCTGTAAAAAGAAGAGCTGGACAAGCTGCCACGTCGGTGCCGACGGCAGCGTGTTCAACAAGTACCCGCATTTCCAGGTATGTGTTGTTGCTGTGATCCCTGGTCAAGAGTATTGGCAGAGAAAGAAGGCCGATCCAGACAGATACAGACTCTTGCTAACGAACGTACCACACTGTAGCAACGCCAGGCACAGGCCCTACGCGAAATCCTCGACTGGGATACGGCCGACGACGGCAAGTGGAAGCGCAAGGATCCCGTCCAAGTGGTGGCGGCCGAGGACGGGAGTGGCGTGGGTGCCGCGTTGATTGCTGCTCTGACGCTGCAGCGTGTGCACGAAGGTAATTTGGCAGGAATAAGAGATGAGCAAGCCTTGAAGGAGGCGGCCGCGGCTAGCCAGAAGGAAGTGGAGGAGTTGAAGAGGAATTAGTGTAGTGGGCAATGCGTGTAGATCAACCAGTCCATGGATGGTCTTTGTTTTTGAGTAGGCTGTTGACGAGAAAATGATTGGGCCTCAACGGGGAAAAAGACGGCTGCCGAACCCTGGAGTCTCCACGGACTTTTGTTGCAGCCAAAATGTGTACATCACGATGTTATGTCGGATAGAAACTAGATCCTTTTGCAGCAAAATATCAATATTTTATGAAGTTTTCAGGCACGAATCATCAATCTGGTATCCACATGCTCCTCAACTTGCTACTCCAAAACATGCAATTTTCCTACGAGAAACCAGAATCGAGCCACCCCACGCCAACATGCATCAGTCTAGCGATCAGTACTTCGGCCTCGACGGAATTTGACTCATCTGCTGCTTGGCATCACCTTCGATCCCGAAGAGCTTGTACAGCCACGGCAGGATGATAAAGAAGCCCTCGGGCTCGCCCATATGCGGTCTCCCCGCCACTATCCTTGCTTCCTTCGCCGACCCATGCTGCAACGCCAAATAATAATCATCAATCGGGAAAATCGAATCCTCCGTCCCATTCACCAGCAGCAAGCGCGCACACTCGGGCCGATCCAGCGTACCATCCTTCAGCAAGCTGAACTTATGCCCCTCGCGCCGGAACGCCTCCAAGTCGTCGCCGAAGCCAAACGCGTAGCCCAGCGTGCTCGCCAGATCGAACGGATACTCGCCGTGGTTCGCATTCGCCAGCCACTCCGCGTCGAACATGTGGTGGCAGCCGCCGCCCTGCGCGACCACGCCCGCCAGGCGCGCCGCGTGCGTGTGCGCCAGCCGGATGCCGTAGTACCCGCCCGTGCTGAACGACCACACGCCGATGCGCGCGGCATCAATGCCTGGCTGTGCGCTGGCCCAGTCCAGCACGCTCGACCACTGCCGGTCGGGCGCGGTGGGGTCGCCGCGCCGCGCGGGCGAGTCGCCCGTGCCCGGGATTTCGACGACGGCGGTGGCGACGCCCAGGCGGCGCCAGGAGTCGCACCACACGGCGAGCTCGGTGCGGTAGCCGTCGAGCCCGGTGATGATGATGAGGAGTGGGGCGGGGTGCTGGGTGGTGGAGGGGAGCTGGTGGAAGACGGGGACGTGGGTGCCTTCGCCGGCGGTGGCGTGCGTGTGGGGGATGAGGACTTCGTGGACGGGGTGTTCGCGAAGGCTGAAATGGAGCGAAATTTAGGTTGAGCTGTGGTTGACTGGGTTGCGCTTGGGAGAGATATTTGACTTACCCCAAGCCCTTTCTTGCGGCCTTCTTGCCTTCTTCCCATGCTTGTCGCTGCTTTTCTGATCGTGGCGCTGGGAATCTGGAAATGCGGTAGACAGCCGAGGCGCGCCTTTTGGCTGTCAGCGAACAGTCAAGCGCTCCAGCTGGGTAACTAAACGTACAGATAGAATTCAGATGCCTTTTCCTTTTCGCCAGCCTTTTCTGCTTCTTCTGCCCTTTGCACGAGCTCTTCAGCCTTAGGAAAGAACTCTTGCGCGTATTCATCCCAGTTGTATGGCTCTTTCAAGCCTTTCTGCTGATGCTAAGTACAGTGCGCCGTCTGAAAAGCCTCAAGCTGTCGCACCTTAATGATAGATTCTGCAACGGGCTCGAAGTCTTTGATCGAACCAAACATAAAAGGGTAAAGACCCCTTTCACACTGTTTTCCAACGCAAAATGAGCTGCTGAAACACAAAAGAAGTAAAGCTTGAGCTTACTGGCTCCTTCCATTTTGTCTCCCACAGCTGCTGGAACGAAGCATGATGCCCCTCTGGAGTTTGGAGCTTGTCCTGAATGAAGTACTTGCCACCTGGAGCAGCCATTGTGATGGCGAAGGATATACTGAATAAGAATAAAGAGGAAGCGCCAAGTAAAAGAGAGCTGAAAGCCGCAGGATAGTACGTGAAAAGGAAATACTGAAAACACGACGCTCACCCGGACGACTCTGTCTATTTATCGGCTCGGCTACAAAATTCAGAAAAAGCGCCAGCTCGTCCTCAGTGCTTCCCGCTGACGCAGGTCAACGACGCCAGATTTCCAGTGGACGCTCGGATTGGACCGCCCGCACGCGACGCGGTACCATGGGCTATACTTGACAACACGGCCGACACGATATGACGCTGCACACGTCGGACATCGGTTCTCGTTAATACCCGAGTGTTGGAAGTAGTCCCAATGCCGGTAGTATTAGAAGCTGGACGGGGTTGGTGTTGAGGGGAGCAAGTCCGAAGAGAGCTGACGGCCTCGGGAAGTGGGGATCTCCCGTCCTTTCTCTGGATCTACGCACTTGTCATTCCATCTTCTGAACGGAAGAGACCAATCTAGGCTCTGCATTAGCCTCAATAATCGCTTTGTTGCTGCCTTGCGGATTTCCGGGTAGGAAAAGTCGAGTAAAGCTGGGGCTGTACCACATCTTTGACAATCTACATTGCTACTAGCGTCTAAGAGTCCGGATAGGGCTTCCGAACAAGGGCGTCTTGAGTATAGGAAGAGCCAGCTGAGATACTTTTCGACAGAGAACCACTGCCATGGCATCGTTTGTAAGCGATTGGACTCGCTCAACCCTTACCCGCGTAATCCCTCTTCCATATCAAATCAAACTTGTCCGAGTCGACGGCAAACTCTCTCACGAACTCCCACTCCATCTCATGCATGCGACGCCCACAAAGAACCACACTGTGCAATGGCTTTCCTAAATCCGCGACTGAAAGCTCCTCGAGCGTGCCCGCCACAATCTTCTGAGCCTCGCCTCCGCCTGCCCGTGCAATGCCCACAGCAAGTCTCTCTGATCCGCAGATTCCCCGCTTCCGATCTTCTTCCACTTCCAGCAGCTGTGCACAGCACTGTCCAACGGACATGTACCGCGGCGGCTCGTACACAATTCTGCCCCTCGCCATCTGCTCTAGATTGGGCTCCTTGACCTTGATATCGAGCAGTAGGAGCGTATGTAGTCCCAGCGAGGCATTCTCCCCAATCTTATCGTAGAATGAGCTCGGCCGCCACGTGTCAGTGAAGAAGACAATCGAAACCGTCTGTCCAAACGTATACAGACTGAGCCCCGTGGCACCGACGGCGGTCAAGATGGAAGCATTGGGCACGCTTTGGGTTGGGATAGAGAGATGACGGGCCCGAAGGACCAGATCAGTGTGCGTCGTTGCGCTGAAGGGATCGCCAACGACAAGAAAAGCGACATCCTCCTTGTCGGCATTTTCTAGAATAGTGTCACTGCTGGATTCGACCATTTCACGGTCGGCAATGGTGATAGATCGTCCATAGTAGGCTTCCTACTGTTGCATCTCATCGTGTTAACAGCTTGATTCCAGGATCAATGCTTAGCTGCAAAGAGATGACATACCAATCGATCTTTCTCCACCAGCAAGACAGCCGTGTAAGCTTCGAGATAAACACGTGAAACTTTTTTCACGATTTCTAGTCCTTTGACGGTAATGTCTCTTTCATCGGCGAGGCCCAAGCCAACAACGTAGAGCATGTTGGTGATTTACTGGAACAATGTCTTTGTGCGGACAGCAGCTGACTGCGCATCCGTCAATATCTATCCCAAATCAGGCAGTGGAATTGATATTTGAGTTAGCACATGCGGACGAGTGACTCGGCACGTGGATTCCTGACCGGCGGCATGTCACATGTTCGGTCACGCCACCTCTAACTTCTACCTCTCACCACCAGTCGCATTTCCTTATCTGGATTCCGCGACCACATCAAACCAAGTTAATCTTTGTCAACCTTGCTCTGTCTCTCTCTTGTTTCTTGATTCTCAGTCACCACTATTCCATTTGGAATTTCGCGAAATACATCATGGCAGACAAGGACAAGATGGCGAAATATAGGACAGAGATCCAGCAGGTCAGTTTAGATGCTTCATTTCTTAGGATAGCCTTGGGTCAGGGCCTCTGCGAGATATATCTTCCGAGGTCTGTCTTCGTATACTGTTAAGGTCCCCGTGGAAAATCAAGGGGTAGACCATCGGTTCTTGAGTTGCTTCACAGTATTATCGATTACTGGGCCAGACCTGAGAAAAACTGAATCCATGGGTTTTCTTGGGCATCATCATGAAGTAACACGTGAACGCCTGTGGGTTTTGTAGACTAGATGTGATTGTGGACTTGCTGTTCCTGTTTATGCGCCTTGCCCACATGTGTCCACTCGATCAAAACTGGCGCTTTTGCACCTTTGCTACAACCCCAACACTCTACACGATTATCGCTGTGAATTCATCATGAGCGCTCAAGAGAGGGTTTCGTACGGGGCCTACCTCTCGTGGCTGCGTCTTAAAATGGATACTCCAGCGGGTCTCTTTGCTGATCCTCCATCTTGGATATTTGCCCTTGGTTCGGCACTTGATGAAGATGCGGTTTTCCCTGGCATCAAAGCTCAGCTGACTGAAGAATTGGTGCAGATGATGTTTGTTTCTGGCGAAACAGGCGATCCATCCGCAGAGACAACAACAATGATTGAAGGCATCGTTCAACAGCAAGTCATCGAAATGGTGAGCATGATCATTACCTCTCCGACTCGATCGACCGGTCTCATCTCATCCTCACTTGCATACACTAAATCTGAATTTTTTTTTTAGTTGACTCAAGCCACTTCACTTGCAGCTCGTCGTGGGGTCCGTAGCATCTCAACTGATGATCTTATATTCCTCATTCGTCACGACAAGGCCAAAGTGTCCCGTCTGCGCACGTTCCTGTCGTGGAAGGACGTCCGCAAGAATGTCAAGGACTCCGATGACAAAGGCGGCGGTGCGGATGCCGGCGATATCGACGATCCCTCTCTCGTTGCTGGTGCCGGTCCCGGCCCCGGTGGTCCTAACATGCCCGGAGATGCTGCCAAGAAGAGCGGCGCCGCCAACAAGAAGGCCAAAGTTGGATTGCCGTGGGAGGTCGCCTCCCTCTATGCGGAACAAGTCCCCGAACGCGACGACGAGGAAGACGAAGAAGAAGAGGAGATGAACTTTGCCACGCTCCAGCGTCTCAAGAACGCCGATGAACGCACCAAGAACATGACGCGCGACGAATACGTGCACTGGTCCGATTGCCGTCAAGCATCCTTCACCTTCCGCAAGGGCAAGCGGTTCCGCGAGTGGGCTGGCTTCGGCGTCGTGACAGATAGCAAACCCAACGACGACATTGTCGACATTCTCGGCTTCTTGACCTTTGAGATTGTGCAGACCCTTACCGAAGAGGCTCTCAAGGTCAAGGAGGTTGAGGACCGTTGGTGCCGGATCAACGGCCAGGAGACTGGTGAAGGTGGTGAGAAAGAAGAGAATCGGAAGCGGAAGAGGGAGAGCGGGTTGTTTGACCCACCAGAGGCAACGAGGACTCCGGTACAACCTAAGCATGTACAGGAGGCCTTCCGGAAGTTGCAGCAGAGAGACATGAAGGGCAGAGCTATGAGGAACTTTACACGGGGCATGCACAGAACCCCGTTGAAGTTGATTTAACAGGGTTATTGATGGTGGATGTGCAAGCCCTGCTATAATCTTCCAATGAGCTATCGGTTTCGGCGCTATGGGTCGTCCAGGGGGCAATACATTGCGGAGTAACTTGGGAATGGGGGCAATACGTGATCCAGCATTTTCGGACAATCGGCTTCTAGGTAGATACCCCACGGGACGTCGGCTTTTGCAGTTACTCTGAATGATACTTTGCTTTATTGAATAGTACAGTGATTCAATCAGCTCAATATACAGATACCATGCAAATTGCAATGATGGGATGTGAACAAGAAACCACTTCTGGACAATATCAACAGAAAGGCTCCAGTGTTGCTCAAACCTCTGCCCTTGTGTATCTTCAACCCTTCCTCCGATGGTGACAAAGCAGACCAGCGTTACCCAGAAATGCGCACGCAACGCGACCTGCACAACCTCCGACTCCAGCCAATGCTTCTGACGACCAGTGCCCACCCCATCTCAGATCGCAATCGAGATCTTATCAACAGAGCACCATTACATTTCCATGGTATCTGGCGAAAAACTCCCCCGAGACGCCGTTACCGTGCGAAAACCCAGATCGCGCGCAGCATCAAGAGCGCAACCACAATGCCGAACTGCAAGCACGACACCAACAGATATAAGTAGGATAAAGAACCAGAACTCGTCTCAGCAGGTCAGAGAACGAGATTGGTCGATTGAGGGCGACGATGAAGCGCATTCAGTAGTCGACTTCTTGTCTTCTGCGACCGGATGCCAGATTAGCCTTGCGCTGCTCGCTCGGGGGAACCCATACTCACGCCCCAATAGAGGTCATGGCGCGAGGTGGGATAGAGAAGGAGAAGGAGAAGAAGAAGGCGCCAACAGATCAGCGTCTTCACCTCCTCGACCCCCTACTCGAGTACACATCCCGCTGGCTGTAGTCCCCGCCGCCATACTGATTCGGATCAACTGACCTGTATCCGCTACTACGCCTGTTCGCGCTGCTCTTCCTGCGCGGCGGCTCCGGCGTGATATCGCTCCGCTCCTCCGTCACCTCAATGATATCATCGCCCTCCACGCGCCGCTCCTCGCGCCGCTCCTCGCTCACAATCACCGGCGCCGGCCTCACCGTCTCGCGGATGACGACCGGCGGCGGCGCCGGCTCGCGCACGACGCGCTCGCGCTCCTCGACGATGACGCGCTCCGGCCGCGGCGAGCGGCTGACCTCGCGCACCTCGGTGTGGCGGCGGGTGGTGCGGGTGTGGCGCGAGGAGCGCGACCGCGGCGGCGGGCTGGTGCTGCGGCGCCGCGACTCGATGTACACGCTCTCGCCCTCGATGCTGGCGCGCTGGTTCTGCGACAGGAAGAACAGGAGCCAGACGATGAGCAGGAAGGCGACGACGGAGCCGAGGACGATGCCGACGACGGCGCCGGGTGTGGGGCCTGCGTTGAGGCCGGAGTAGATGGTGGGGATGGCGATTTCGGGTTGTTGGCGGGGCTGGAGCGGGTTGTGGAAGAGGAGGAGGGAGCGTTTTGCGAGGGGGTGCGTTGGGGATGTGGTCGTTGAAGAGGAAGGGGAGGAGGGCGAGGAGGAGGAGGAGGGTATTGATAATCGACGGGTGAGAGTGTGTAGTTTTTGTAATGCGCGGGTGACGACGTAAGATGGTAACGCATAAACGGAGTTGAGGTAGGCGAATTGGGGAGCTGGCGGCGTGGTGTGTATTATGATGTATCGTCGTGAGAGATCGGAGACCATGTCCGAGAGGTGCGATAGTGGCGCATCTGCATTGGTTCGCAGAGGCAGTAGGGGCGGCATTGTGGGAAAAAGGGACAGGCCAACGGCCTTGAGAGAGGTCGACGAGAAATAAACACAATTATCTTTCTCCCTCTCCCAGCCCGTATGGGTTGCGACCTGTGGCGCGGAAGGCAAAGTGGCAGCAGTTGGCGGGGTGTGCGGCGTCGGAGCTCAAGAAAATGGTCGAGAGGAAGTGATGCAGCTGGATTGTTGGCAATCGAGGATGCAACAACTCAAAATCCCGCCGGGCCCAGATAAAAGAGAGGATACAGCGCATTCACGAGAGGCAAAAGAAAAAAAGGAAGGCAGATGCAAGAGGATGCAGGAGGACAGAAGAAGATTGACGCAATGGTGTCGCAGGGCAGGTATTGTTGGCAGCGCTGGTCAGGGTGCCGTGGTGGCTGGGCGTGAAAAATGGATGGCTTGGGCGCAATTCCGCTCCTGCGACGGATGAACTCGTCAGCTCCGCCCGTCAGCTTGACTTAGCACTATATCCTATGCACCTGGGTAGTGTCTAAGGCAGGGCAGGTAGCTTGAGTACCCGGTACCAGGCACCAGGCACCGTGATCCACTGATCAGGATGATTAGGGCTTGTCCACGGTCCGCCCCGAAGGCTTCGGCCTGCTCACAATAGCGAGGCCGGAGGATCTGGGATGCATGCACAACTGCCCTGAATAAGGCTTGGCGCTGGGACTGCATAAATACGTGTCTGGCGTAGTTATAGCTTAAGCTTGCCTTCCACCTCGCTGGCGGAGCATTGCGGAAAGATAAACATCAGCCAAGCAAATCATATCCCGAGTCGTCTCACGGCCTCGACGTAATTGCGTGTCCCACGCGTCTGGTGAGCAGGTACGCCCGCGGTACCCAGAGCCGCGCAGCCGGACTGCGCCTCATTCTCGGCCTTTAACACTCCAATCGTTTCGTCTTCGATTCAAAACCACTCCATATCCAGGGTCTTTTTTTCCACCCTGCCTTATATACCTACTTCAGCTCCCGGGTCGGAACGAGTGTAAAGATATCTTAATCCCTGTACGAGCCCCGTGGAGCATTGCATAGGACCTAAAGCGGCGCTCTCGATACAACTCGCAGCCTGACCACTTATCTACCACCCCGCCCGTTGCACAACCCGATCTCTTCTGCGCGAACCCACCTCCGTACAACCACCATGGCCTCGCAGAAATTCGTCCGTCTCCCCTTCCCCCTTCCTTTCCCCCCCTCCTCCCTCTTTTTTTTTTTTTTTTTTTTTTTTTTCCTTTTTCCTCTAATAGCGCTTTACACTCGGCTAATTAATCCAAGTGCTGATTGTGACGGTGTTTGATAATCATGAACGGTTGCCCCAAAACATCTGCGTGACAAAGAGCAAAAATACAGGCTCGTATTCGATGCTCGCGAAGCGAATCAAACCGTTGTTGTGGTTGCTACCGTAGGTACCTACCCAACCTACTGAACCACATCGTCGGGAATAACTGACGTTGCAGATGATGTTGAAGGCGGCTCGGGAGGGTGCTTGGTGCAGGTGGGAGCTAACTCCTGGTAGACGTTTAAGAATCCCGCTTCGAGGAGCTGTCTTTAAAAGCACCTCAATTTAGAACTTTCAACTGCCTTTTTGGGATGACCATGTCCAGGGAGACAGGAATAGATAGAACATATACTATATCAATTACATCGACCTTTGCGTGTCGAGTCGCTTCTTTGTAACCCGCCTTGCCAGGGCAGGGCGGGCCTCCACCCCCTGTGCCATCGGCATCAGCCTCAACTCGGTATATTGATCTAAGAAACGAAATGGTGGTGGATGGTGTTATCCAGATATGTCGATCTCCCAGTGAAAATACCGGCAATAGACCGGGATGGAAGACGGGGGTTTTTCCAGAACATCTTTGTTTGCATAATGCAGGTGCTGCTCATGTCGACACGCGTGAGCTGAATATACGAAGAGATAAACGATTGACTTCGCATTGTGGGGTCAAGAGACTTCTCCGTTGCATTGCGAATCCAGACGAAAAGGGCGAAACGAAACGTTCGAAGCGCGCACTGTCAGTTTTGACAGGGATAAACCAAATCAAGAAAAGTCCTGCTTCGTGCTAAAGAGACTCGTAGGCGTTGCCTGTAGGAAGTTAGGCAAGATCACCATCAGAGCCGCTTGGAAATATGTTTCTGTGTATGAAATCAACCCATCAACGGTTTGGGTAGGGATAGTCTCAAAGCTTCACCTGAAATAGAAACCGTTGGACTATCCAGGAAAAATCGAAGGAATGCTTGTGTCCTGTGCACGTGAATCGGTAAAATTAGCCCTGAATGTTGGTTCAGGGTTGGGACTGGATTCCAATACGAATCTTTCATGCACCACAGCGGTAGAAAATTTTTCCGTGAGCGTCGGATAGACCACAAGCAATGTTTGATTACAAAGGTCAAGATCAATAACATCAGAGGGTGTTAGTAGATGAAAAGTCGTACTATACATCCCGCAAAGAAAAGAGTCCAGAGTCAAGTCGTACGATCCCCAGTCAAAACTATAGCTATTGATCTGGCTGATCTACTTAAATAAAAACCTTATGTCCATTCGAATTGAGAATTTTGGAAGAGACCTCCTCGATTGATTGGAAAGCTACTCTCTGGGTATATCGATTCAGACATTTCTTTGGTCAATCCCGTTGATGATGACGATCAACCCCATGAGCGCCCAAAGGTGCTTCGCCGAATGCCGAGATCAAAAATAATACAAAACGAAAAACCACTACAAAAATCTCGACTGAGTGCGTACTAGAGGTCTGGTAGCGCAGCTAAATGAGAGAGTTCAAATGGTATACGATCGAATAGATGACAATATGCCTCACAGCAACATACCTTATCCATGCCGGTTTGATCTTCCGTCGTGGTGTTTGTGAATGCAGATCACAGATGGAAAGACGATAGAAACGACCAATCATATATTTGCGGAGAGAGCTCGGCAATTGTAGAGGTAGCAAATATACCATCGTGACTGGTAGAGAGTACCTTGAACAAATGAAATCAAGTTGTGTTGATACCATCAGGTGATGATGGGTGGATCCTCGTGATTGCTTACTTTGATTTGAGGGAGCTGTCAATTGTTGGCTGGATCATAAGGTTTGTAGAATATGTTGGAAAATGGACGTTACCTTTCTTTATTATTAGTGCATCACAAAATGATACTAATATCATGTGCTCTGTCTTCCTTATTGTTACCTTAGTAGTTCAACACTGAGCTGTTCGGTCGCGGACTGCCAAAGGGTGTACAGTTCTCAGGATTACGCTGGGTTTCGGTGTAACAACCTCCTACCTCCACTTGCGGCCTCGTGCGCACCATAGAATTCGTTGCGTCTCATCTGCATCTACAATATTCACCAGAGTGGATTTGCATAGGAAGCCTTCATCGGAAAGACGGATTGCTCTCCTGTTCCTTGCAGCTGATCTGGCCTGCTCCGTCTACGAAAGCTCCACGACAACCTCACCCGTGGATGAGCGTTCTGATCAAATAGTCGCTCGGACGTACGTTGAAACACGGAGTCTTGCTTGAGCAAGACATACCTCATGCCATCCACTTCATCATCTTCTGGAACGACAGCATGGCATATACTGTCAATGCCTTTCGGATTCTGGGAGACTTGGCGCATGCACTGTCTAAGGGCATTCTAATATGGGCTATATACTGGAATCAAAGTGCTGAAGGTCTGCTCATCTCTAGTGCTCTTAATTTGCATGAGACTGATATAGCGCGTTCAACCCTTCCAGGTGTATCCCTTATCACACAAACTCTATATGCCGTGGTTTTCGTCACCAGATATTCGGACTTGTGGCTACCTCATCGCGTCGATTTGCCCAATACACATCGTGCATTGAGGTATTGGAACCTGGTGTTAAAGATATTCTACATCGCCTCGTCTC
Source organism: Bathelium albidoporum (assembly GCA_021031095.1). Classification (NCBI taxonomy): domain Eukaryota; kingdom Fungi; phylum Ascomycota; class Dothideomycetes; order Trypetheliales; family Trypetheliaceae; genus Bathelium; species Bathelium albidoporum. Next base: position 55,584 of record JAGFVP010000156.1, read on the forward strand.
TGTACACGGCCTTTATCATGATGAAGGTGTTTGCACGGACGCGAGAGAGAGAAAAAGCATGGAAGATGGGCGTATACTCCTTTGGGGCTGCGGTTATATCGGCCCCTTTTGTTTGCATGATCTTCGTGCGAAGAGAACAATGGACGTTTTTCGAGGTGAGTAAATTCCACCTTGTTGAGAAACGTATGCTCTCGGCAACCTATGGCGCAGACCGACATCGGCAGGATTCAACCTTGCAGCATATAAGTCTTAACACCTTACCCAACACCGCATGCACGATCACGGGAAGAAGTGCATTAGGGTGCCCCTTGAAGCTCATGGGACCAGGCACGAATCTCGCAAAAATGGCGACACGCAGCCTGCTTGCTGTGTAGCGATTGGTAGTCCTTTAGATCGCAGCGCTGATTCGTCATCGACCCGCAGATGCTTTGGACCTTTTCAATCATCCTTGAATCAGTCTGTGTACTACCGCAACTCCTTCTGCTTCGGCAGACAACGGTACCAACGGTCATCGACTCGTACTATTTGGTTGCGTTGGGATCTTACCGGGCATTTTACCTTTTGAATTGGATCGTCAGGGTCGCAAGCGAAGACGGCTACTGGGATCCAACTTCATGGGTCTTTGGTGTGGTCCAGACTGCGCTGTACCTCGACTTTGCGTGGGTGTACTGGACCCGGCAAAGAGTTAAGCTACGGGGCGGAGGTATTGTCGATTCTGACGACCTGAGCCGTGGCTGGTTGGTCAGTCGTCTGATAGGACGAGAGAGGCAGGATGTGGAAGACGGAGAGAGGCGACCTGCATCCAATGCCGCGAGCGGTCCGGGGAACGGCATGGTCGGATCTGGAATACACAGGGCGCAATCAACAAACAAGTGGGGTCCGCGCGGCATCTCAGTCTCAGCAGATGAGAGCCTGACAGAAGAAGATAACCGAGCGTCAAGGAAGCAGAGTTTCAAACCCAACGCCCTCAACGGCTATGTGGATCATGGCCAGAACACTGATCACGAGCTAGCTGATCCTTCTGCATTCGAAGACGACATCGATCCTTCCGACGGAAGGGACGCTTGGGACGCTCAAACATCGGGTGAGACAGGACCGCGTGGGGTGGGTGATGGCGCTGAATGGCGAGACTGAGGGTTCATATTCTGAAATAAAATTTTTATAGCACATCCAACACAATCCGCTCCTGCCAAGCGAAGGCCCAGCATAGTCAGGATATGCAAGGGGTCTGATGTACCAAGTGCGAGTCTGAAATCCAGTTGCTGGCTGATTATTTCATCGATCAGCACTTTGTGAAACTGGCGTTGATCAATAGCGACATGTGAAAATCGTTGATCTTGCAAGAAAAGAAGGGCCAGTTCTTCAAGCACAATGACAGTCGACGAGCCAGTGCGGCTTGGCCCACGCATGACGGTTCGGGTCCGCTGATCTTAGACGGGTGAATCGGAGCCCGGCTACAATGCGTTTCATAACCGCCGATCCAGCAAAGCGGACTGTTTCGCCCCCCATCGGCCATTCAAGGGCGCCATCAGCCAAAACATTTCGTCTACAGCGGCAGCTGACCCTGGAATGTCTTAGACCATGCGGCACGCGCAGGAGCAATCTTTGCATTGATTCATGCCGCCTCCTTCACCATAGCGAAGGCTGTGCGCTCGCAGATCCTGCAGCAGCAGGGCACCCTGTTCAGGCACCGAAAGGTGCTCTTGTCGCCAGAAATCTCTAGGGATCAGCCTTCCGTCTGAAGCGAAATCATCTTGTGTTAGGCAGTATAGAGGGTGGTTTGCAGGGTTGTCCCGAGTCCCGCCCATATGCCTAACTCATTCATGCTTGAACTCGACCTTTTCCGACGTGACCAAAATCCCAATCAATTCAGGCTGTATTGTGGTCGCAAGCAACCGAATCCCTTCCTTAGTGGTTACTCGGGGTAGCCTTCCCGTTGGCGGGTATGTACAGCTTGACCTTGAGTGAACGCTGCTAATTCGGGTGCATACCTTGGTAGAACCCTGGGTGGCCAAGTGAACATGCTGAAGCTAGAGTCGGGCCTATAAGGGCGCCTCTGATATCATTGCCTTCGATTGTGCAATCTCGCCAGTCCCGGCCACTGCGCCTCATTGTTTCTATCACATTCAGGCATCAAGATATCCCATGATCTGGCACTTGAACAATTTATTTCGTACATCCGTGCAGGAGACGCCATCTTGCTAACCAGATCGCATGCTTGATAAACTTGTCCACGTCATCCACCTTGATCAATGACTAAAAGCCACTAATTTACCTGAACATAATCTGACGCTGATTGGGCTTTGAGAACGCAAAACGTTTTCTTTAGAGACCAGCGAAGAACCTTCGAACCAGGGAAAGTTGGCATGGAACAAGTGTTATCTATCTTCCGTGCTGTGCCCGCTGGCATTGGCCCCCAACTTGGAGATTCGAAAGGTCAATTGACCAACGAGCAGTGCATCGACCAGACTTTACAAAGAGATCGTGCGATTTCCTGATTACTCTTTTCAAGACTCTTCTTTGGTGTATGATCTTGCAGCGAAATACACATCTATCGGGATACGGCATGGCATGATTTTCTTTCTGGTGTACAGTCAGTCACTCACACCGTGAGAAACTCATGTGTTGCATGCGCTTCCACTCATTCCCGGTGTCCGTTTCGGAGGCCATGTCTGTGAGGACGACGGGTAGTCCGAATACAGATCTAAAATTTGGCGCAAGGCCTGAATCAAGTATTGTCTATGTATTAGTTTTGCCACATGTCCGTGGATCTTAGGGCTGGGAAAAATAGACTCGGCCCAAGTCGTGACATCCTGTGGTCTTTGTTCTGCCTGGCCTAAACGGGATGGAGATGCAATACTTATCTCACCACATCCACTTTTTTCTCGCAGAGAATGAGAATGAATATGAAATCAATGACAAATCTCGTTTGCATGAACAGGGAAGGCCTGAATCGACCGCCTCGCGTACTTCTGCTGTAGAACCTACTCGGAAGGTATGAGTAGCCTGGAATATGTCCTAGCTTCAAGCTGTGACCTACCATAGGCACCATGAATCTAGGCCAATCATACTATGGAGCGATGCAAGGCACTACCGTTGCTCCTGTAGGCTGTAGCTCAAAGCCATTAGAGTACATGAAAAGAGAGTTGTCAAAAATGCCTAACTGAACATCCTCTCTTTCTTCTTTTGAGCACTTTTGGAGGGAAAGTAAAGGACAAAAACACAACCTGCTATCTTAGTCACTCAAAGTCAAAACAAGGGGCTGGAAACCTTTGTCTGGAGAATCAGAAAGGAAGCATGAGGAGGCACTCGTCCTATGTTTCGTATGCCTTTACCTTGCTGCTCTCTGGAAAAAAAAAAAAAAAAAAAAAAAAAAAAAAAAAAAAAAAAAAAAAAAAAAAAAAAAAAAACAAAAAAAAAAGAGAAAAAAGCAGCCAAGGAATTGAGTTTGTTCATGAAATACGCCTGCGACAACCTACAATCTAGTCAAGGAGCATCTTGATTTGAGACTTTGAGTATTCACTCGTACCTTGACATTTCTTCTAAAATCCTCTGGTAATTACAAGGACTAGCGTGACGTCAAGTATCATGATGACCGCAGTTCTGTTCATTGTGGTACCGGATATGGTCCTAGATACAAGTCAAAGTCACGTTTGTTGCAGTACTAGCCTGGCTTCCTCCATTCTCCATCAGTGAAAAAGTGTAGTCTCCCTTCTCCACGGTCCAATTGTAGGCACGATTTAGTATGAGCAGATACCTTCCAACTTCCAGTTCCATGCTTACCGTTGACGTCTCCCCCGCAGAGAGATATACTCGCGAAAAGGCGACTAATTGCCGCACAGGTCGAGTTATGGAGGAGACCCGACTGAGGAGATATACTTGTGGTACATAACTACCATCGATTGATCCAGTATTGGTAACCTGAACAGAGAAGACGATCGTTGATGTGTCTGTGAACGTCGTCGGGCTAACTGAGACGTTTGATGAGGAAGACGAGGCCGAAAAATTAAGGACGGAAAACTGGGTAAAAGACAGGCCGTAACCAAACGGATACTAAACGATGACATCCATCAAAAGTTTATCCACGCGTTCAGGAAAGAAGGGACTCACAATCGGGTAAGTGTTGATGTCGGTGTAGTTCTGGAGTAAAGCAGACGGTTTATAACTTTGCAGTATGTTAACGTGCGTTCATCAACTGGAAAGGTATACCTACTTGTAATATACAGGCAACGTCCCTGCGTCGTAAGGAATGCTGAGAGGCACTCGCCCACCAGGAGTGAAGACGCCAAACAGAGCATCAGAGATTGCTTGACCTCCCATTTGACCGGGAAAGAACTGCGTGGACATAAGTGACATAATTTCGTTCTCAGCTTGTATGAACTGACAGCATTGAGCACAGCAGCAGATTTGCTGTAATAAGTAGGTATCGCGAAGGGCCGGCCACCTTCGAGCACTAGTACAACACGCTTATTCAGTGCGAATATAGCATCAGCAAGGGCGGCTACGATCACGTTAGTTTTTCCCGTTGGAACTGGAAATGGATCTACTCTCTTTGATTCGAAGAAAGTCCGAGGGTGCCTCGGTCAGCATTTTCTGCGTCACTGTTCCAGCTCGCGCCGACAGCAAGGACGATGAGGTCTGACGTGCTCGCAAGCTCGACGGCCTGGGAAAATGATTAGCCATTACCTTGCTTTCTGCAGCAGGAGAACATCTAGCCTTTTCAACTGCGTTGTTCTGGTCAACCAAATTCCAAAAAAGCAGCACTTGCGCATTGAGAGAATTCTCGTTTTCGAACTTCTGTACGTAGTTCCAGGCTTGATACTCAAGGCGTATCTTATGTGTCGCTCCTTGCACGAATTGGAACGGTGCAGATCCCGGAGGTGGCATCGTGGCATTCTCAATCGCGTACGGCAACGGCTCAATATTTGAGAGTATATTTCCCGAGGCAGTTGCATAGGATTCGACAAGAAATTGGTCATCCACATAAAGCCTAGCTGTTGTGTTTGCGTATACGGCAACCCCCAGCCACCCGTTAACTTGAGAATCAACAGGTACAGTCAATTCTCCTTCCCAGGCAACGCTGAAATTATTGGAGGGCAAACCATTTGGTGGGTAGAGTCCCCAGTCCAGACTAGGGGTCTCCTGTTTCTGGAATACCGCTTCGGAAAAACCGGTATCTGCATAGTAGGTCGCTAGTAAACCTCCAGGTGTGCCTTTGACAGAAAGTAGGTAAGGCGGAATGTTGTATTGCGAATTGTAAAGCCAGGTATTCGATCCCCAGCTCGTAACAAGCTGCGTGCCTGACGAATTCGCGGCAAGAAAAGAAAGCATGGCCTGACGGATGGTCGTAGATTGCGCAACAGGATAGCCTCCCTCAGGGCCGGCATAGTCACCATAGTTCAAGATGTCGCTGTACGGACCCACGAGTGCAATTCTCTTGATGCCTTGTTCTTTTGGATTCAGCGGCAAGGTTGCATTTCGGTTCTCAAGGAGCACTATGCTTTTCTGTGCAGCCTCAAGAGTGAGAGGAACATGGGAAGCCGTAATCGCCTGCGAGTCTACATCGTCTGGAATGAATCGACTTTCGAAGAGACCTAAATCGTACTTCACGCCGAGCACCCTCCGGGCTAAAGACCGTAGCGTCGAGATTGTCAAGGTACCGTTGTAGACCAGGGCTTCAGTTGACTGGGGTTATCCTCAGCACCAGTAGACAAAAGATGTACGTGACCAGCTTCATACATTGAGGTACAAATCCAATGGGAAGTCATAATACTGCACCATACCTCCGCTATTATGCCACTGACCAATGGCATCCGCGGGAGAGCTGGCGACTAAATGCGTTGTAACAAGCTCTGCCAAGCCTGACCCTGTCAAATCCATGTTCAACTATGTTATGAAGTGGCATTACCTGTATCGTCCGCTGTAATGTAACCTAAAGGCTTCATGTCAGTCGCGCACAGCATCCGTTTCGAGGGTGACTCTCACCGTCAAAACCCCAGCTCTCGAGAGCTTGGTATAGTGCAGGATGCACAGAGCAGGGTATCTCGTCAAATTCGCTGTAGGCCCTTTGATTCAATGGTCAGCTGCTTATACTGAACTCAAACGTCGTGTCTGACATCATAACCCCTTTTGCACCCCCCAAATCTACTACTGCCTTGAATGGGACGAGCATCTCAGCTAAGACCTGCCGCACCCCGCGTCCCATGAAAGGAGCTGCATTATGACCAGCACGAGGGCTTCCATGAGCCGCAAAATGCTGGCAAGAGAACTTTAGCCGTTTTCCCTATGCTGTACGCAAAGGAATCAAACCTTCATTACTGGAGCAACCGCATCCGGCTCCGACCACGAACTGTTTTTTGAGAGGCCAGATGCATACGCAACGCCCATATGCGAGGTCAAGACCACGTCCTCACCCCAAGCCTCTAAAGATAAAATAAGACCCTGGACAATGCGTTTTTTGGAGGGATCTTGCCTTGTACTCTGCCCCAGCGTGGATCCAAGCCCAAGTCGAGCACTGGTGCGAAGCAAGCCCGGATGCCGATTGAGCTGGCTTCTTCCCCGATTGCTCGACCGACACGGTTCACGAGGTTGGTGTCAAATGAGGCAGACATACCGATGCTCTGAGGGAACATGGATTGCTTGAATGATCCTACTCCGTGAAGGCACTCGCCTGTCTGCAGGATAGGTATATCAACTCTAGCCTTCTGCGAGTTCAGCCTCTGCAGGTCATTGTACTGAGTCTTATTTGTGGGATACCAGTCGTGGATCAGACCAACACCAGCAGAAGGGGCTGCGGCTAGTGCGTCATCTACATGCGATGTTAAAGAGTCTGCTTTCGTATCAAGGCAAGAAAACTTTTACCGTACAGCCCATTATCGGACCGTGGCCCCACGATGTTATCAGCGAACATTAGATGCAGCTGCAAGACTAATCGGCTTATTAGGAGAATGACGAAATTGGCTGGTTGCCATACCCAGCTCTGGAACCGTCAGGTTGTTGACAAGATTGTCCAGGAAAGCATCTCTCTGGGCGGACTTTGCATCTCTGGGGAATCTTCGACCGTTTAAACTGGGATCTACTCCAATCCCATGGACCGAAGGTATTTCATTCAGGTATGTAGCAGCGCACGCTCCCACAGTAACAGCTGCTATAGCTAAGCGAATGTGAAAAGCCATGGCGTAGAATCATGCGTGGAGGTAGAAGTCAAGATTCGTGTGATGGGTAAGACCCGAGCACATAGAAATTTTGCGAGGCGGTCTGAATTGGTGCGTCATTTTGGGCATGGAAAAAGTCCGTTCCGCCGTTTGCTTTCGGTACAAATAATCACGAGAAAAGCATGTCTGGTAAAATTGAGGACTTTGAGGCATTAAGCGTGCTAGAACTACCCCGCAGGCACCTTACCTTGCCACCTAAGGTACCGACTATACACGTTCAACTTTGACCGTCACGAGTCGATTTGATATGAGCGGAAAAAATTTTACATTCGCAGAAGAGTCACTATTCGTGTAGGAAGCTGGCACTGATTATGTAAGTACTGGAATAGATCAATGCCGTGGATTGTATCTGCTGTATACGAGAAATCCATATAGGGTTCCATGGCGTGGGGGCCCTCAACCAAGTTGCAAGAATTGACGCAGCCTCCTTGGCCAGCCAGATTTTACGTAGACTGCGATGAAGAATATCCAACTTGAGTTCCTTGAAAGATCCGTATGATGTTTTGGTCGAGGGTCTCCCAGAAACACGCGGATTTTGTCAAGTTGTTTCCCTACGCTGGCCGGTATCTAAGCCCAGAACTATGCCGGGAAGGGACACGAAATCCTGGCATATGTAGTGTCTCCATGCGCATAGGAAGCCGACGTTACTCTCCTATACCTTAGGAGTCGCGATCGATATTAAGGCTTATCTCGTTCGTTACCCATGATGATTACAGTTCTTTCGGCAGTTGAGATCTGGGCAGCATATTTCGAGAGTGAGCAACGCCATTTCTTCCAACCTCCCCAATCTCAGATAGAAGAATACTTCCGTACCACGCTTTCAGCTTCAGCGAGTATACCTCTGTACTGAGGCATCAGGAAGAATAATATGAAACGACACGGCCAAGGACACAAAGGACTCATGCCACCCCAAATTGAGATAAACCTCGCAAGGCTAACCCGAAATGGACTAAGGCAGTGAAACCAGCCACTTCGCCGCAGCCTCAGCTGAGTGGGGGTGATGATCTCTCAAGTGGCATTCATCTCTTTGGGCAATGTCTAAAATCTACCGAATTCTGCAAGCTGCTTCACAAGTGCCACGAGCTGAAAGGCTCTGCTGTCAGCTATGTTCTTGATGGCCAGGGCGAAAGTGGCAGCACTAGGCTTCGACTATATGAACCGGAGCCAAACCAACATGTCCATGAGCGTGAATTACATATCGGGTGATATACTGCCTCTTTTATCTGAGTGCATAGTCTTGTCGGACGCTACTTCCCTTGAACACCCGAGATAGGTTTTGGATACTAACATGCCCAATACCGGCAGACCCTCGAGCGGCTGCTATACATGTCGAGCTCGGCGAATTAAGGTTTGAACTTCCTCCTTGGCCGCCTTTCTTCCCAAGTCCATGGCTCATGCATGCCACAGTGCGATCGCGGGGTAGCTGGATGCCGAAAATGCAAGACCTTCGGAAGGCCTTGTCCAGGATACAGAGACGAAGCAGCGCTCCTTTTCCGCAATCAAAACGACTATGCCAAAGTCAAGGTTCTGACACGATCGTATCGAACCCGATCTTCTGGCGAAGGGGAACCAAACCCCGTTCCAGGAGCCTGTGTAGCGCTGCCCCGATCGCTTCCACTTAACTTTGAGGGACAATGTATCGACCAATTCTTCGCACAATATGTGATGGTAGAAGGTAGAACAGGATATGGTTACCTAGATTTTGTACCTGGGATTTGGGCGAGCTCAGACACCTTGCCATGCCTCAAAGCTGCTCTTCCGGCTGTGGCCCTAGCTAATGCTGGGAAGCAACGGAGCCAGCCAGAATTACTCCGGAAGGCGAGAGAGAAATATGGCGAAACCTTGAGTTTGTTCAACCAAACTCTTCGTGGTTCGCCCAAGTCATTGGCAAACGATAGTGTGTGCTTAACAATTCTAATGCTAAGTCTTTATGAGGTAGGTTTCCTTGGAGAACGTAGGTCGTCTACCGTTTGCTAAAGTCTACATTAAGTTGATTACCGGAGAGGGCTTTTTAAAGGATTTTTGGGATTCGCATCATTCCGGTCGACTAGTCCTCCTACGAGCTCGTGCGAAACATGCTACGTGCAGCAGACCGGCTTGGAACCTGTTCCGAGTACTGCACACTTACCTGCTCATTGGGTGTTTGATGATGAGGGTTCCCCCACCAGAGAAAAGTGTCGAGTGGTTGCGTCAGAGCTTCTTTACTGGGCCTATCGAAGAGGAGTGCATTCTGATGATCGAGGCAATTCAGATCGTGTCGCACGCTCAAGGCGTTGCCTTGTCTTGTCCCAAGCCGCTTCGGTCCCGAAAGCTTCACCATATCTTACAACAAGGCATAGAGTTGGACCGTAAGCTCACACTCTGGGCCGAGTCGCTGCCGTCCATCTGGAAATACTCCTCTTTCCCAAACAAGTCAGCCTGCGCTGCAATACCAATGTGTATCCACGTCCACGAAGACCTGTTCGCGGCTGCCACCTGGAACAATTGGCGAGTTGTCCGGATAAGACTCTTGCAGACCTTGATGGCCGTTGCCGAGCTTATTTCCGAGGATGAGAGCATTGCTGAGTGTCATTTTCTGAGATGGCAAAAGATAATTCGAGACTTGGCGGACGATGTCTGCAGCTCTACCCCATACCTACTTGGTGAGATTGATGGCCAAGGTATTCCTCGCAGCGTTGCAAAAGGTGTGGCTCTTGGTGGGTACACACTACTCCATCCGCTGTATGTTGTCACCAGTGTCAGGGGGTTGCCAGCGAGCCTGTACCATTGGATCGAAGGCAAGTTGGCATATATAGCTGATGTTCTGGGTATTGGACAGGCCAATCTCGTTATGAAGCGACACAAGATGCAAATGCACTTTCCGGTTATTGGAGATATAGTTCCGGAATCCGAAAGAATCACGCCGCATCTAAAAAGTAGCCAACAATGTCTCATCCGGTAGAAGAAAGCCCTGACATCAGCCCGGAACTCCTTACAAACTTTTGATCAACGCCAATCGAAGAAGTACGTCACAAATCAATTCTCGCCGCCACGACCGCCTTGCTCAATGGGCCGGTTACAAATAGCCAAGCCTGCTTTCTTCCACCATTTTCAGATGGATCAATAGCAATGAGCACTGCCGTGCTCGCCGAGCTGATCCTATTACCGTCATCTTGGAAAACAACAGTGCGATTCCATCCACTTTGACTCATTTCCTCCGCATCCTCCTGCGTGTATAGCGGCTGCACCATCCATACGACCACTGGATCCTTCTCCTCCGCTGTCGGATACTCGGCTGCATTTAATAACCCGGCGAGCACATACCCGCTCGCATCCCTGCCTGTCACTTCGGCGTACGGATCCGCGAAATACGTCGGATTGTTGATTGTCGAGCCCAATTGCACCGACTCTGACACCTGTAGCTCCGATGGAAACACTGGGTTCAGCGACGCATGGAGTAGCACGCCGGCTGAGGCTCGTCCAATGAGCACGTCCGAATTGGAGGCACCGTGCCCAAGGCCGTTGACGTTCTGTTGACCACGAAGAACGATTGAAGCCGTCACGCCTGACTGAGCATCAGGTTCGCCGATGCTCCAGTGGCTTTTGGGATCTACAGTGACGCGTACGACGTTGGACCACGGCGACAGACTCCACCCCAGATCTTCTAGAAGTCTCATGCCACCTTCACGATACAGGTGGTCGTTGGTGACGAGAAACTCGTTAGGACTTACAGCATAGATATCGTTGGGCGTCTGAATTAGTGGATGCCATACCGATCTCAAGTGAGTAGCATATGCTTCGCCAATGCGGTAGTGAAATAATTCAATTCGCGATTGTGCTTTCGGTTCGATTGAGGATGCATTTGAGCGAGCCCAGAAAGCTGGGTTGGCTAAGTGATTCACAGCGAAGATGAAAATAGATTTCGCATCCGAGCAGGAGGACCAGATGTCGATTCCGTGCGTAATAAAGGGGCTGGAAAAGCCTTGGAGAGGGAGGCGAGTAGTATTGAACGTCTTTCCTAAGACATTAGATGAGCCCGTTCTGGGTTATTGGAGCACAAATCAATAGCTGGCACCGTGCTGTGAGATGCCTACTTTTGGATCAATCAACACAATCGTCCCTTGCCCGAGTGTCCCAAGGCTGTGCAGATTCGCATTTCTACATTATACATCCAGTCAATTAGTAGACACATGGCCGTGAACCAACTACCTGAGCAGACAATGTGCTTACGGAGGGAACCAGTGCTTCCTCGTCTCTGCATCTGCTTCAGAAGCCCCGAAAAGTAGTCCTGAAGCTGAATGATAATGCAAATCCTCGACGTAAAGTGTGTCCGGAATGGTTCTTAACTCATGTCCATGAACATTCACGGTCTGCTCCGAGCTTCGACCGAAGCCCAGAACTTCATACCTCAGACACAATGGCGAGTAAAGAATCGTAACTAAAGATCCGAGAATTGATAACATCAGGAGCGGAGATGGCTTCCAAACGGCCGCCATGCTTGACGCCGTTCCGGACAGAGCCCAGATGGCATCTTTCACAGTTGTTCTTATCCTGATGGCTTGGAATGGAAAAGAACCTGGCTAGCCAACGATACTGGGCGAGGCAGGAATCATACGAGCAGAGCAGAGAGTAGATGCACGTGAGACGGGAATCATGCGATTTTTCAGGGGACGTGGTTCGAATTAATTGTCCGAAACCTCGGCCGGAGTTGACTCCGAGACGCAGAAGTCGCTAGCATGGAAAGCCCCAGTCTCAAAAGGCCAATTGACTGCGTCTGTGCCACATCCAGTGGGCAAGAAGTGGCGAGATTCTGTGTTCAGATGCTCGAGATGTGCAGATCTTTTGTGGACCGTTGAGCTAAGAATGGAGATGCAATTCGTGGCGGCTTTCCATGTTACGAGAACACGCAAACTAGCCCGGAATTGGGACCTGACTCTTTTATTTTTCCTGAAATTTATGCACGGCTTTGTCCCCATGATATTTGCCTTCTTCCCAGCTCGCTCGGACCATCCACCTCTCGCGAAATTACGAGCCTTTGTGTCCCCGATGATCTTCTTGACGATTGAGGATCAAGCTCTCGCTTGGTGTGTGCAAAGTACATACGTATGCAAAGATAGCTCACCGCTACTCTTGCTCAATCCCTCTGTACGACTTGATGGCGATCCATTTCTCGAAGTATACTTCGAAGCAGCACTTGGTTTCCAGGAAATTGCTGCAGCATTCAGAACCCTTTGATGAGAGGATCGTCTCGAGGGAGTTCTAATGTCGACCGACTCCCATTCGTCGTCTCTGGCTATAGAAATCCTCGGTCCAAAGATTCGATATCAGAAGTTGCTGGACGTACAGCGAGAGCAGCAGAATTTAGCGTCGTTATCATATGCCTGCTCGATCCATCCCTCCATTATCGGCATCGTTGTGGTGCCGGTGCAGCAACGGCTTGAAAGACCGCATGAAAAGCAGCAACTAACTTGTGTCGCTTTTTTTCGCCCTTACATTTGCTCAAGACATGGATGAAACGTAAATCAGGCCAAGGTTTTGATTTACTCAAACACTTCCCAGGTTAACCCTCAACATTCAGCCGATACACTTATCACAAGGACAGCGATGTTACTGGTTCTCCTACTGCGAGCGATTTGGGATGTTGCGGTTCCGAAATCTTGAGGAGCCGTGTCACTGCAGGAATACTGTTTCAGGTGTTTGAGCAACTATTCACGGCCAACATAGCAATACATCCATGACAAATGGACCAGGGTAAAGGTTGATAGATCCTGTAAAATAGTCCTACACGGTAAAGGTTCTTTAGATTTTGCCGAGAAGAACATGGGCTCTTCGGCTAGCTGGGCGTAAGCCGTCACTGACGACAGGGGCGCTGGGGAAAATTTGGGCGGTATCGCGGGGAGGAACTTGGCCTTCTTGAACACGCCATTTTTAGGGAAGAAGAGCAGCCGATTTCCGCCTTGAGTATCGTGTCAAGTCCAAAATTGCGTAGCGGGTACACTACAATCCATAAAGCCCTATAAGATCTGCTATTGTCACCTGATTGGTGACGGAGCTTACAGCAACGGAGCGAGTTGCCTAATCTTGGTTTGCTCATGTTTGCGAGCGCAACGATCGACGTTGCCGCCAAGTGCAACACTGCTACATCGATGATCATACGGACGGGCGAAAACGTTTGGGGTTCATGACAAGATCGCACTTTATTCTGCGATGGTGAGACGTTTTAAAAAAACGGAAAAAGAGCGCTCGGCGGGGCGTGCTAAGGATTATACAGGATCAGCACTAATCGTGCCAAAGAGTTGAGTAAATGTTCCGGCAGATGTGCAGCACTTCTTTCAGCCCGAATTCATCGTACGATAAGGAGAAACATTAGTAGCATCAGAGAGTGTCAAAAGATATGTTGCGCCAAAACTTCGCACAAACTTAGAAGCTCAAGTTAAACTCAGGGAGTCCCCCATTAGAGTCCTGGCTATTTTATTAACTGATTTCTTTTCTCGAAAATCAGTAATGTATCAAGTCTATAGTTTCGACTAAGGGTCTCCTCGATTTAATCAACCAAGGGATGTCGACATTTCTTTTGTCACCCCCTGTTCGTAGGTATTCTATAACTAGGTAACAACCATTGCTTAGTGCACTTATGAAGACCATCCACAAAACGTTGCTTGTTGATCAATGAACTTTTTTTTTTTTTTTTTTTTTTTTTTTTTTTTTTTTTTTTTTTTTTTTTTTTTTTTTTTTTTTTTTTTTTTTTTT